>RJWM01009267.1:0-68845 GCA_004363535.1 Dasyprocta punctata
TTGCAATCAAGAACAAAATTGAAACAAACATTACCAGATCCATACAAAAAAAGCTAGAGGAAACTAGCTGTACCAAAGTAAAAGCATCTAGTGAAAATAACAACTTTTGAGTCAGTGCTTTATGCTCAAGAATATGTAAAATGAATATTTCATATCTTTGTTTTACCCCCAGTAAATGAATTCAAATTATGTCAGGGTCATATCATATTTACCACCTCTTGTACCAGACAAAGTAGAGTTAGTTTCCTCTTCTGGGAATAATCTTAGCTTTAGAAAGGAGAGACTCTTCTCTGGCCAGTTTTAACAATAAACTTATTTGCTGACCAGAAACTACATATCATACTTTCAGGATTTAGTGCTTATTTTCATCTCCTTTAACAATATCAAGATCTTATCTTCTATCAATTTATTTAGCAAAAATGATGTGAAGTTCACTATGATATTTAGGGTATGGAACCATTTCCTGAATCACTATGTGCTGGGCATCACAGTGAGGATCATGGTAGGAGGGAAAGAACACTAAAAAAGAAGCACAAGAAGTGATTATTGAAAAAACTTTCTCAAAGGAAATAAAGCATAACTACTATTTGTGGAAACAAGTAAAGAAATCAGCTGATCAGTCTACTGTTGTAAGTAGCCCACCCATTCTAAAATTTTTTACTCCATAATCACACTTCCATACTACTCCTGAAAATGTTTCATGTTTTGTGTGTAATATGCTCACTAAGTTTTAGATAAACAGATGTAACATACACAGTAGTTCATAATGTACTAGCTTCTCCAGCAAACACTTCCGGGCACAGGAGAGAAGCACTGCTATCACCAACAGTCCGAGAAATTGAGGGACAGAACGAAACAACAATTATCAAGATTATGCTGGTGAACAACACAGAAGCCTCAAACCGCAACGAAGTAAAAATCATAAATAAGTAAAAAATAAGAGAAACTGAGTCTACAGCGTAAAAGAAATGAAATTTGGCAAGAAGGATATGTATGAGAGATTAAACTGAAGATGATAAAGTTTGTATAGTTTCAGTATACACATCTCCCACTTCTGCAAACATGTAGTATTGTCTGACCTTAAACTTTTGACATTCTGCTCATTATGAATTAATTTTGTTTTTGAAAACTACATTAAAATATTATTTATGTTGATTACTAAGTTTTTTCGGCCCTTGTATAAATCTTCTGACTGAGGCAAGTCCTTGAGTAGGCATACTCTATCCTTGGCACTGAAAGAAATACATGTGAGATAAAGGCCAAAATTAGATGAAAAACTTGAAAAGGTGGCAGATATAAGACATGACCTCAGTGGGGGGAAAAAGGCTAAAATACTTTTTAAAGCTAAAATGACAACTGGCAAATCAAAGTTAAGCTAATAAAGAAAAAAGAAATAGTTAAAAGTCACATCAGAAACAATAAAAGCAAACCACATTGAATATGATGAACCTGGTGGACAGATTTGAGGAAAACAAAATAAAACAATCAAATTATGTGCCATACAAGGAAGTGAACTCAGATGCATTAAGTACATGCACCAACTCCCCATGATGACTGTAATCATTATGCACTGCAAACACGGTCTAACGAAAATAAAAATTTAAATTAAAAAAAACTGCATATATAGTGTGATTAACAAATACAGTGATACCGCTGCTGCGTGTCATCCAACAGAAATGCAGGGTATTCGACATGAGAAGTGTGCCTCAGTTACAGTGTATGACAAGTTTCAACTTGTTTGGTGAAGTTAGTGGGTTAGGAACTAGGGTGTGCCATAAATCATGAATCACAAACAATGTATTTCACTGGAGTTGTGTAATCATGCTGCTTCAGATTCCACGTTAAGAGTTTTCAATAGAAATCACCCAGTTCTCTTCATGTAAAGAAAACATCAAGGGGATGTTGGTCGTGTTCTCAGCGTTGATGGAACTGTGTGAGCTGAGTTTGTATCCTGGAACACTACAGAGAACTCTAAATATTACAAAGCTTTACTATAGCCTTTAAGAAACAATGTGCATAGAAAACAGTCTAAGATATGGGCCAATGACAATGCTTCATGTTACACACTGCTTCTGGTGTGGCAATTTCTGTCAAACACTAATGGTACAGTGTGTCCTTATTCACTAGATTTGGCATCATGCAACTTCCCCAAAATCAGAAAGACCATAAAAGACTCCTGTAAATATTCTGAATCAATTCAGGACACAGAGGCAGGCACAACACTGCAATTAAAGATGCTCATGAAACAGAACTTTCCGAACCGCTCCAGAAAGTACCATGATGGGATAAGCGTTTTCAAAGTGAGGGCGAGTATTCTGAGGAGCATTAATAGCAATGTGTCCTTTAATGTAATACATTCAAAAAATTTAAACACACACCATGTTTGATCGTATCTCATACACTACAGTGATCCTGTAACATTATAATCCAGTTGAAAACTTCCTACAGCCTAGTGATGTAGTTGTGTAGTGCAATGTATTACATGTCTGGGGTGCACTTACACATAACTAGATAGATGGTACAAGCCACCCAGTCAATGTGGCCTGTTTGATGCAGTCAAGAGACTGAAACAAAAGACGTGAGGTTGCTGCTGGAGTAACAGTATAATGTTTTGTAGTGAACTTTTTTTTAAAATGGTAGTTAAGTAGATGAAGTAAGTGGTCTAAAATAACATTAAGAAGTATACTACACGAGTCAATAACTTAGTCATTTATCACTATCAAGAATCATATACTGTACATAACAGTATACTTTTGTACACTTAGAGACACTGTAGATTTATTTATCCCAGCATCACCCCAAACATGTAATACATTGCACTAGACAAAGATAAGAATGCAACAAATTTAACAGAAAGACATAGTATGTATGGGAAAGCTAGACATAAAAGATCAAATCAAAAGACATTCTATAAAGGTTAATAAATTTTAAAAATAAAGAAATCAGACATTTTCTCACACTTTTTACATTATTCCAAACTTTTTACATTATGTTGCCCCCTACACCAAGAAATTAAATACTGAGGAGTAAAATTTTGTCTGGTAGATTTTTTGGAGTCACAAACAACTGAAATCTAAGATTTCACTCTCCTAAGAGCGAAGTATCACTATCACCAAGAATGCATGTCATCATTCACTGTTAATGACAAAATATCTCAAAAAGTGAAATGAGTATCTGGTATTTATATGCACTACCTACTAAAATAATCATATAGGAAGAACAAAAGAGGAACAGATATACAAATAAAAATATGGAAGACATGAAAAGTATTAACTGACTTATTTCTGGGAATGTTAAAAATTACTAAATATCTACAAGGAAAAATAAGACCAAAAAGATTGTTGACTTGTATGCAACGTTGGTAAACCAAAGGAAAACTAAAACTATCAGATAGCCCTAAAGGTAAAGACCCAGGTGGCGATGAAAACAGGGCAAATGATGAGCCATTAAAAGATGCAAGTAGGTCGTGGAATCCTAAATGTGCATCTCAAATACTGGTGCAGTAACATTAGATGTTCTACTCGCCACATTCCCCAGATTTAAATTAGATATTCCTACACAACACAGGGTAGCAGTTCTTTGAAGACATCAGAAAAGTAGAAAGTCTTCATATTTGCTCCTTCTATAAACTGTCTATAGATTGATTTTCTTTGGGAAAATTAAGTGATCAAAAAAAAAAAAACAGAAAAGGCATCCAGTAAAGACAGTGTTTCACACACAAATACCTTATCAGTATGAATGTTTTAAACTGTGAGGGAATATTTACCTTTTAGAACTGTAAGACATGTTTCACCAAACAACAGAATAACCAAGAGGCAAAAGAGAGTGCTAGTATTTAGCAAACAAGAATGCAACAGAGGAGAAAAGCAACAGAATTTTTCAGGAAGATAAGAAAACACATTACGAGCAAAGTTATGCAGAAAGCACCCAAATCTAGATTAGAAGGAAGCTTCACAAAGGACTTTTCTGGTAGTAGAAAAAGGAGAATGGAAAAATTATCCAGTGAATTATCTGCTGAAACTACATAGTTTCTTATTGTAAGCACGTTTTCTTTTACATTACTGAACAGAATTATAAAGTTGCTTTAAAAATCCTTGTAGGTAATTCTATCATGTGGTTCAACTTGAGTTTGATATTTGCTCAGGTCTTTCCCCCTGACACAATAGCAATTTCCTGACTTATTCTTATATTCAGTACTTGTAGTTTGATCCTGGACATTGTAAATTTTAGGCTGTGAACTGTGGATTCTGTTATATTGCTCTGAAAAATACTATTTTTGTTTTGCTTACACTGAAATTGTTGAATTTGTCATGTGTTTTATAGGCAATAGCTAAGTCGGGTAAATCCTTGTCAGATTTTTAAACAAAGAATTTGTGGCTCTCCTTTTTTGGGGGTTCTTACCTTATTTTCCAGGATCCCTGGTTATACTAGACTCAGGTGGCCAAGAAGATGGTTGGCTTGTTTGTTGGAGATCTGACCCTAGTTCTAAGTTTTAAATATCATGAATGCCAAACACTAATAAGGGTCACACACCTATAATTATTTAATTATAGCATCGTCTTTCCAAAAATACACAATGTTAAAAATTTCTATGCCTCATAGGACACTTAAATGAATCCTATCAGATTAAAACATGAATCAGTACCTGAATTATAAAAACCAGAAACCAAGTTTTATTTACTTAAGAAAAGGAATTTAGGGCCAGGGATTTAGCTCAGTGGCGTAAGTGCCTGCCTGGCAGGCGCAAGGTTGTGAATTCAATCCCTAGTACCACAAAAAAAAAAAAAAAAAAAAAAAAAAAAAAAAAAAAAAAAAAAAGGAAGAAAGAAAAAAGGAATTTATTTAGACAGTATCAGACAGTTGACATTGCTAAGAAAAATGAACTGTAATCAAAAAGTAGAAAAGAGTCAGGGGAGACCAGGCAACAGAACCCTGCTGAGACTGCACCACAGGTGCCATCTGTATGGACCAGGCTGTTTCTGCTTCTGAGCTGTGTAAGTCACTACTGGCACTGCTGCTACTAGAAACCAGATGCTGCTATGCCAGTACTATTTAAAAAAAAAACAAAAACAAAAAACCAAAAAACTTGCTGTCTCTGCTTCTTTGTATGGTTCCATTCCAGAATCAAAGAAACCCTAAAGAGGGAAATGAGAGCGTAGCAATGAGAAGAAATAGCGCAACTGCAGTCTAAATGGTTAATTCATATACTCATATGCTAAGGGGAAATGACCACATAAGGATATAGATGAAGAGGAAATGAAGTATCAGGCCTTTAGAGTGTATGTGTGAGGCTTTCTAGTCATACTAAGAAATTCCTTGAAAGCAAGGGAATTTTAATGGTGAGCTTGCCACTTATTAACCTATTTCTCTTAATTCCCCCTTTCTACACCATCTCATGCTAGTGAGATCAAGATGCTACAAAGTACCTTTCTCTTTTGCTAGGTTCTGCCAACATGGAGCACTACATGTAGACTACAAGTCAGGAAGATAAAGAATTTGTGCTTTTCTGTTTTTACACTGTTTTTATCAGCATCTGCCCCACAAAACCCCTTAGCCTTAGCAGTGGTAGTCAGTTCTGCTCTCCAGCCTGTTCAAGAACTCCCTCAACCAGCTTCATCTAGCAGCCATGGAAGTACCAGCTGTTTAAGGGTCACTTCTTGTATGTGTGAGGTATAGCATCACAATAATCCCTTGCCAGACTACTGGGATATTAATACTAGTTACTTTAGTAACTAGTGGAATCCTTCTTCTAGATGTCTGAGAACCAGTTGCATAAGTCACTTCCTCTAAGCTTTTGAGGTAACAGCAACTGGCAGACAGTGCACACAGACCCTTTCCTCTGAGCCTCAGCTCTTCAGCGATCCTCTCTGACTTCGGAAATACTAACAGGCCTTTCAACTCCGAAGTTTAAGCCTCACTCCAGGAGGGTCCTAAGGTACTGGTATTAGTACCAGCAGGCAGCATGTTTCCTTTAGTGGACTGAGCCCCTACATGTGGGGTTCCTTCTAGAGACTTCTAGGTTCTGGTAACTCCAATTTTCCCCCTTTATTGCTCTAGCCTAAGAAGTTGATTATTGTAGTTATTGCTTCTGCATTAAGTTTTTCTTTTCTTTCAGTCTTTACCATCTGCTTAGTGATTTCCTGTATTAAGCACTTTCTGCTGAAATACCTGAAGTGGAAAGTGGTTTCTGCTGTCAAGTGGACTTCTGACTGATACAAAAAGCAGCTTCAAAATGCCAAATGTTTATGTCATAGTAAAATGTTATATAAGCATTATAAAATATTTCCAAAGCTTAGGAACTTAGACAATTTAAGTAGGAAGAAAATAAGGAGACCACCAAAGTATATGTACAGTGTAACCCAGTATGTTGTTGACGCAACAGCAGTAGTTTGTACCTGAAGATGATACATCATTAAAGAAATCTATTCCACTAGATTGCAAGCCTAGGAGAACACAGACCCTGTTTTATACACCATAGTTTATGAATAAGCAGTGACTGACATTGAACAAGTATGTTTACTGAATGCTGAAAATGAAATTCAGAAAACTAATGTCCACACAAATGATCATAACAGCTTTACTCACCAGACAGAAACTGAAAACAATACAAATTCCTTCAACTTACGAATGCCTAAATGGTGATTACACCGAGAGTGTTATTCAGCAGTAAAAACAAATTATTGATATACTCAACGATTTGGTGCATCCCAAAGAAACTATGCTGATGGAAAAGAGCAGATCTCAAATGCTTACACACTTGTAATTCCAGCTATCTAAGAGACTGAGGCAACAGGATCACAAATTTGAGGCCAACATGGGCAACTCAGCAAGATCCTGTCTCAAAACTGAACCTCTTTGGGATTAATGTTCAGTTCGGTACTGCCAAAAAGAAAAAGCCTATATAGATAATCCTTCTGTTCATTCTCAAAATCATAAAATTACAGAAATTAGTGGTTTCCAGGGGTTATGGATTAGAGAGCAGGCTAGAAAGACAGAAAGGAGATGACTATGATTACAAAGAATATTACCTGTACAGTGATACAGTCATTTTGTATTTTGATTGTGATGTTGGTTAGAAAATTCTAAGTAAATGACAAAACTGCAGAAAACTGCACATAAGGCACACATACAAGGAGAAAGTATAAGGTTGGTAAATCAGAGTAAGTGTCTGTACATTGTACTAAAGTCATTTCCTAGGTTTGCTGTTTTAGGGTCTAATGTTTTAGCGTAGCTCTTAGGGCCAGGAGTTTGGCTTAGTGGCTTAAGAGCCCGCCAGGGAGGTCCGAGGTTGTGAATTTGAGCTCTGGTACTGCAAAAAAAAAAATCTCTACATCTCCATTTAGCATAGCTCTTACTAATGAAGGAAACTACAGGAAGGACACATAGAGAATTCTACCTTCTATTTTTACAAGTTTTTGTGAATGTGTAATTATTTGAAAAGAAATATTCTTAAGTTTTTTTTTTTTTTTTTTTTGGCTATAACTGAGACTGAACTCAGGACATATGCCCTGAGTCACATTCCAAGTTTTTTTTTTTTTTTTAAATTTTGGGAGTGGATATTACTAAGTGGCTTAGGCAAGCTGAGCTCAAACTTGCAATCCTCATGCCTCTGCCCCCCACAGTGATGAGACTATAAGTACATGTCACCACATCAAGCTTAAAAGCTTTTTTAAAAATTATTTTTTAATTTTAAACAGAATAAAACCAAACCAAACAAAACAGTACAAAGGCAATCAAAACAAAATAGTGTAAATGCTACAGGATTTCAAAACAATAAGAAATCAACAATGGCTACCATAATGCCTCTTGTTGTCTTCAAAGTAGCTGCCCATACATCAGACATAGTAAAATCAAACAGAACAGAACAGAACAGAACCAATAAAAACAAAACAATGAGCGCAATACAGGACTATGTAACCAGAATCTAAGAAGTGGTTGTCCTCCAGTGTTGTAATTACAAGTTATTTTCTTTAGGCTTTTCCGTCTTTTCTAAGTGTGTGATTGTGGACAAGAATTACTTTATAAAAAATGAAAAGAAAAAAAGACCAAGTCTCAAGTGAATGGAGGAAGGAAACAAGAGCCCTACTCTAGCTCTCTTTCCACTGAAAGATCATTGTCACTCTCTCACCAAAGGGATCCTGAGGCACTTTCACAAAAGAGGTGAGAAACACATCCTTTGAAAACTGCGCCATTCATAAAGTTTTCTTTTCCTGAACTTGCCAAAGGTCTGTTCTCTTAGATATGTTTCTATTTGGGGGT
The DNA here is from genome assembly GCA_004363535.1 of Dasyprocta punctata. NCBI lineage: Eukaryota > Metazoa > Chordata > Mammalia > Rodentia > Dasyproctidae > Dasyprocta > Dasyprocta punctata. The sequence goes on from RJWM01009267.1 coordinate 8,260, forward strand.
ATACTGTCAGCTGGTTTTCTTCTACCAATTATCATTTGAGCACTTCCTAAAACAACTGGAGTATAGCCATATAAAAAGCTATTCTATTCTATACCCTACTATTCCTTTTTTTTTTTTTTTTCCTTGGTAAAAGCAATTGAACTCAGGACTTTGGGCTTTCCGGGCAGGTACTGTAGCACTGAGCAACATCGCTGGCTCCAATTATTCTATTAATTCCATTCTATTACTATTCTAATAATTTTCAGCCTCTGAAGATCTAGAATATGATCTCTTGTGACCTTCTAGGCAAGTTAAACTCTCAAATCTCAGTTCCTTATCTATGAAAGTAGAAGTTAATAGCTCTTATTTTACTGGATTGTCTGGAAGATTAGATATGATAGTATATATTACATATATAGAATCATACAAAACATTCTAAACATTATGACACAGGAAAAACAAAGTTTTTATATAATCCATATATATATATATAAATACTGTGGATATCTATACATATGTGTATGAATACATACACATATGTATAAAACTAGTAATTTTTTCAATGAAAAATAAAATCAGTTTTTATATTCTTATAATTTAGCTTTGAAACAGTATAACCTTCTCTAAAACATCTGTTTAAATCTATCTTAGGGATTATTTAAGCAAGTAACCTAAAACAAACACAGGGAAAAATATACAAAACATTTTAAGTTATATGCATATTAAAGTTAAGATGGTATCTTAGTTCCTTTCTCACTGAGACACAATACTGACTCCCACAACCTAAGGAAGAAAGTTTCATTGTGGCTCATTGTTTTGTACAGGTTTCAGTCTGTAGCTGGCTGGCTCCAAGGAAGGGGACCAGGGCAGCATGGCAGGAGAGCATGGCATGGCAGACAGTAAGCAGAGAGATCAAGGGAGGAAGAAGGGAGACAAAGCCTTTCCGGCCACACATCCAGTGACCCACCTCCTCTAACCAGGTTTTCCCTCCCAACATCCCATTTAGCTATGAACTCCAGCAGTGGGCATACCCACTGATGAGTCTCAAGTGATCTAGTCACCTCCCCAAAGTCCCACCTATGAGCCCAGGAAACTTTGTGGAGATGTCTAGATCTAAACCACAATGGTCAATATCCTCCTTGATTCCAATTTTTAACTTCAGATAACTGAATTCCTTTTCTACTGAGACTAAGCAGAGCACAGAAATCTTGATACTGTTTTGTTTGTTGCTGTACCTATCACTAATTATTATACAATTAGGATAACAAAATGATTATTAAAAGGAAAATCAAGTCATATTACTTTTGTTCAAAGCCATTCATGAGTTCCCCATTGCAAATTTCTATGCTTCTCTGATCTATACGATGGTTTTTGTATTTGTTCTTTTCTCTTCCCAGAACACTCCCTTCACAAATATATTCATTGCTTAGTTCTGTTACTTCCTTAAGGTCTTAACAAAAGTAAACCCCTTTCTTTGCTACCATAGCTAACATATCAACCTCTACCTCTACTATCACTTCTTCACACATATTTCCCATCTATTTTAGTTATTTGATAGTAAAAAATCAGAACAAAAGTATTTAGGTGATCAAATGATGACCCATGAATATAACAAAATTCCAAGGACTTCAATAATGAAATTCAAGCTGGGTGTGGTGGCGCACGCCTTTAATCCCAGCACTCGGGAGGTTGAGGTAGGTGGAGCGTTGTGAGTTCGAGGCACTGCTTGGGCTAAAACATGAGTGCAAGATCGGCCTGAGCTACATAGTGCGACCCTGCCTCAAAAAACTAGGCCTGGGAGTTTGGCTCAGTGGCTTAAGCACCTGTCTGGCAGGCGCAAGCTTGTGAGTTCGATCCCCAGTGCCGCCAAAAAAAAAAAAAAAAAAAAAAGAAATTCATGTACTGTAACTCTCTTCCCTAGACGACATAGGCTAATAAAAAGTACTTTGACAGTCCCTTTTGTACACGTGATACCTTTCCCTGGAGGCAGGAGTAAGTGCCTTGTCTAGTATCATTATGGAGAAATAGGCACCTTTTAATGAACAAAAGGCAAAATTAGAATAAAAAAAATTCAGAGTCATCCTATCTAGTTCTAAGTCTCCCAAATAAAACCTCAAGGTTTCCTGTAATATTCCTTAAAAAAAAAAAATTTATCTTTGATTTCTGCAAAAGTGGTAAAGATAAGTGACCTTTGGGCATATAATAAATGTATATACTTTTAAAACTTTTCTACTAGGAAGAAACTAAGTATAAATTCTGGCATATTATCGTCCCTCAAATACTGACTTTTTTTATTTAGAGAGCTGGTTCTTTCAAATTCTATATTCCTTTGCAAACTGTCTTTATAAATAAATATTTTGGTATCTAAGTCTTTCTTTGATTCTGCTTTTAGGCTTCCCTCTTACTTATTAGCTTTTTCTGTTCTGTTATGTCAAAGTGAGGCAGAAAACAGCAGGCTAAAGACCTGTGACACTTTCCATTTTTTGATAAAACGTAGTGTAAGTGCAAAGTTTTATATTCTCTTAGTGGAATTTCCATAAGACTACAACCTATTCAAGTTGAACCATAACACTACCAAAAATCTCATCCAGCATATTCTTTAAAATCTCTAGGTTATTTCTAGAAACGTCTCAAGTTTCTGTGATTGGCTTACAACTCACCCTCATGTCCTGACCACAAAGATACACACCACAGATAAATTCACTGACGGTCAGTTTCAAAGATGAAAAGTGTAGTAAGCTATCAACTCCCCCTCAAGAGAATCTAATGGGATATCTCGTTCATGGAATATTAAATAGCTAATTTAATGAGTAAGTTTGTATATATGGAAAAAATTAATTCAAAGATTATCTGGTTGCAGCTAACTGCTTTCATTTACTTTCTATTATTTCTATACGTCACACAAAACACTTTTGCTGAAGGACAAAAAGTTCATTTTAAAATATGTAAGATTTGTGGATAAATATAGTAGACAGAATATACTCACCTCTCACAAAACCTCACTTAAATGACAAGAAAATGCATTAAAGTAGAATAAAGAAAACATGTAAGACAACAAAAAAATTCAATCAAATTTTAAATGTTGGAAAGCAGAAGAACAAAGTATGTGTTTGGGGGAGGGGTCAGAGGCAGACAGGCAAGTAGAAAGCTTATTTATGTCAAAGAAACAAAAAAAATTTTTAAAAAATCGGTAATGTGAACTTCCAGGCGTCTCTGAACCTACAAAGAAGAGAAATGATTAAAATTAAAAAACAATTAGTGTGGCTAGATATCAGCCCTACAAATAGCCAAAATACACATCTGACAGAAAACTAAGGATATTCTATTTGAATGAGCTGAACTAACAGAGTCCATAAACTCAAGGCTATCAGGAATAGCTGAGGAAAACAGTTTAAAATTTATACTGAGTAGTTAAGACTCTCACCCTCAACCTAATCTGATGCCATTCTCTTCCAAAGCAACCAAAGCTCATAGAGAAATAGCTGATTCCTGGACTGGTGCAGTGAAGTCATAAGATAAACCTGAAAAATCTTGAAGTGGGGTATGGTGGCACATGCCTACAATCCTAGCACTCTGGAAGGCTGAGGTATAGGATCACAAGCTCAAACCCAGACTATGCAACTTAGGGACTTAGGAAGAACTTGTCTCAAAATAAAAATAATTAAAAGGACTGAGGATTTTTCTGAGTATGAAGGCCATAGGCTCACCCCTACACCCTGCAAAAAAAAAAAAAAGAAAAAGAAAAAGAAAAAGAAAAAGAAAAAGAAAGGCAGTCAAGGGGCTTGTTCGTGGCACTAAACAACCAGTCTGAAGTGTTCCTTACAACCAAATCTTGGACAATCTGATCATCAAAGTACAGTGGTACCTCTGTTCATGAACGCTTTTGTTTATGAACAATTTGGCTAGCAAACAAAAGCATTTGGCAAAATTTTTTGTTTGCAAACTGTATATAAGGTGACAAACACGACTGTGTCTATCTTTCCCACACAAGCACAAACATGCCATATTTTCCAAAATTGTGGAACAAATTAAGTTTTGTGAACAGAGGTACCACCATATACAAGTAACAGTAGTGGATTATAACATACTGAATAATGCAAAAATAGGTAAGTGCATTATCTTTTCAAATGGGACAAAAAGACTTTTTAAAGAAACAGAATGCTGGCTGATAACTGGAAGGAACTTGCATTATTGGAAAGTAACCATTTTGCAACCATTTTAGAAAAGACATAAATGGTTACTGAATCAAAAAACAGGAAAGTCTGATGAGGAATAGAATTTTTACATGGTCTTAAAATATCTTCTCACAGAGCTTAACATTCTAGTTTCAAGGAGAAACTGCTATACAGGAGTAAATCTGAACAGTCCCTTGGGCTTTTGACTGGATGATTGAAATTAAACCCACAAATTAGAGGCAGACATCATCTGTATCTTTGATAGAATATCCTAAGAAGTACACTATATCACTTTAGTAGTACTCTGTCAAGGATGTACAACCTGAATCTATAAATTTTTAAAAAATCAAGTAAGCCCAAATGAAGAATATTATATACATAACTGGCTTGTATTTAAAAAAAAATCAATGTCATGCTAGATAAAAGCAGCCAAAGAACTGCTTCAGATTATAAGAAACTAAAGAGACATTAACAAGTGCAATATATATTCAGGACTGTACTCTGCACTGAAGCCAAAAAGTGTACTATAAAGAATATTGCTAGAACACCTGATATAACAAATATAGACTGTAGATTAGAAAAAAATATTATACAAAAATTTCTGAATTTGTTACTATATGATTTCTTAAGATAATAACCTTGCCCTTGGAAGTTACACACTGAAGTATAAAAGAGAAAAAGATGTACAACAAATACAACCTACTCTCAAATTATTATAGACAGCTAAGTAAGGTAGAAATACTATTAAGCAGTCAGACAAGGTCAGGCCCTCAAATGAGTCAGTGCAGAAGATAACGTAGCTGGAGGCGTATTCACTGGGAGGCCAGACCTCAAGATAGAGATGGAATGGCTAGACCTACATACCTCCCCAAGGAATAAACAATATACTACAATCAACATTCTAAATAGGCACCAGTCACTCAGGTGGGTGACCAGGACCTGACTCATCTCTTCCCAAAAAAAAAAAGGTATTTTTCTTTCTTTGTACACTTGCTGCATCACCTGCTTCCCCAACAGATCAATACAACCTAAGCAGCTATACTTGTTATCTTACTGGTGGTCACAGTTTCATCCCACACTGTACCCACCTCATGATTTTGCTCTATAAAACTTCCTTTGAGAAGTGGGCTGGTTGGCAACCCACTCAGGTCCCTCTCCTGTCTTTCAGGAGCTATCTCTCCCAGTAAAGTTTTCCTACTCTTAGCCTCTGTTGTTCCTCAGAATTCATTCCTCAATTTTGGGGAACATGAACTCAGCGTATCTAACATCCAGCAGGTTGGGAGTTATATTTCCAGTATATCATTTGGAAGTCCTATATCAAAATGACCCAGGGAAGAAAGAGAGGAGGAGAGGGAGAGGGAGAATGTGTGTGTTTGTGTATATGTAGAGGAGAAAGAGAATGATGAAAGAAATGTAATTATAAATATGGTAAACTAGGGAATTACAGATATTACCTACATTATTCTTACTTTTTCTATGTGCCATTATTTCAAAATAAAAAGTAAAAAACCAAAAATGATATGTAACTAGTCACTCAATTCTTTCTTCCTTCACAATCATACTCTAAAAGCCAGCTGCTTAAACTCTCTCTACATCCCAATAATACAGAGAAATCTCAGACAGTTGAGGAAAATCTCCAACATTAAAATCAAAGATTAGACATTTCAGGGAGGGGAAAAAAGGAATTCTGAAAAAGCAGTCAATGCTGCAAGGATCACAAGATAAATTTAGATAGACACTATGTTATACATTCACATCCAAATGTAATAGTTATACACATATATACACAACTCCAGATGCCTTCTTCTCTCCTCTGCAGACTTGTATGCACTGCTGCCTCTCTGACCTTCTCTTGAAGGCCTAAGGTGTCTCAAAACAATCCCAAACTAATCTGATTTGCTTCCCCAAACTTCTCCTGCAGGCTTCCACATTTCTGTAAATGGTAACTACCTGTTGCTTAGATTTGAATTATATCACTCCTCATTTTCCTCACACTCCTTAAAGAATTCACCAGTAAGCCAGCAAATTTTGTCAGCTCTACCTTAAAAATAAATCCAGAAGAGGCTGGGGGCTTAGCTCAGCAGCACAAACACCTGCCTGGCAAGTGTGAGGTCGTGAGTTAGATCTTCAGTACCAAAGTAAAAGAAATGAATAAATCCAGAATCCCACTATTTTCCAACTCTAGTTCAAGCCACTACTTTCTCTTTTTTTAATTAGTACTATATGATATTTACATCTACCTTAGGGAGTAGGTACATGTACTTAACTTGATTCTTTTTATTCCCCTTTTCCTCCCCACATCTCGACCCCACCAAGCCACTTTTTTTCTTATCTGGATTATTTGCAAGAGCTTTTAAAGTCTACTTGACTCCAATTCCCTACTTCTATCCCTGCCACTTCTAAACTATGCTTAACACAGCAAAATTACCCAACTACAAGGATTAAATCATTGCTCTGCTCTAGGTTCCAGTAATTTTTCATCTCACATGGCAGGAAGTCAAAGACCTATAACGACCCTAAGGCTTTACACCATGTGGTCCCATCATCACCTTTCTGATTTGTCTTCTGCCTGTCTACTCTCCATTCCAGCCATACTTGCCCTCTTGAAGATTTGGAAGGCCTTTACAACTGCTGTTCTCACTTTCTCTAAATGGTGGGGCTCATTCCTTTTCCTCCTTCAGATTTCTACTCAAATTTCCCCATTTCACCCATTTTAAGAACTTCCCCCCCTACATTTTTACATATGAAAAAAGGATGCAACTCATAATTATTAACTTGAATTGTTACTAACAAAATGTGCCAACAAGTTCAGTCTGAGTGACTGTAGTCTCCGAATGCGAAGGATCTTCCTGAAAAATGTTTTCCTTTTCATTTGTAAGCCTTAAATACAAATCTTTCAGGAAAATATGCAGAAAGGCAAATTACAAGTATTCATTATTCATTCCAAGTTTTTTTTTTTAACATATTGATATGACATACCCTCTTATTTGATTTCTACTTTTATCTCAACTCTGGGACTCTCTGAATTAACAAAACTCAATTTTCACTCCCAAAGAGTGGCTGGACAGTCATAGCTTATGTTCTCTTTTAGTATGCTTTAACATGTAAACTTAAGCTGTCCGATTCAGTAGTCATTACCCACGTGTGGCTACTGCACAGTAAAAATGGGACTAAATTGAACTGAGATGCAAGAAGTATAAAATAAAAACTGCAATTGTGTGTGTGTATGTATGTGTGTGTGAGTGAGTGTGTGTATGTATGTGTGTTTTACTGGGGACTGAACTTAGGACCTTCACACTGAGCTACATCTCCAGCCCTTTTATATTTTGAGACAGGATCTCCCTAAATTGCTAAACTGTCCTGGTTGGGCTCCAACTTACAATCTGTAGCCTTACCCTCCCTTAAAAACATGTGCCACTACACCCAATTTAAAAATTAAATTTTTAAATTTTAGTACAAAACAAAGAATATGAAATGCCTTGGTAATAATTTTTATGACCATATATTAGAATATTTGGGGTATACTGAGTTAAATGAAATATAATAAAATTAATCTCACCTTTTCCAGCTTTTTTTAATGTAGCTACTAGAAAAATTTTAATTATGTATGTGGCTTGTATTTGTAACTCACAGTATGTTTCTATTGGACAGCCAAAATTTAAACTATTCAATTATTTATTAATTCATGCAATTAACCAACTGACCAAAAATTTATAAGCGTATATAATTTATCAAGCAGTATTCAAGACTCTTAGGAGCCAACATCAAGGATGAACACTCAAGGTCCTTAACTTTGCAGAACTTATAATTACTGAATAATCACAAATGAATATAGAACTTCAGGTGTAATAAGTTGTACTTAAAAATGCCAAACTGGTGAAAAGGTCTGCCATAAAAGATGTTCTCTAGAAGGCACAAAATGCAAAATTGTCACCAGAGACTGAGAAAGACCGGGAAGACAAAGAATGGAAAGAAGTTAAATAAGGTGCGCCAAGGCACAAAGAAGAAGAATTAGTTCTGCTTTTTCTGTAGCACAGTAGTTACTGGTTGAACAATCTATGATGCATTTCAAAATAACTAGAAGGGTATGAATTTCCTAATATACTATGTAAAGTGATGAAAGTTTGTTAACCTGATTTGATTAGTACACATATACACATACTGAATTACTACATAATATACCCCACAAAGGAGTACAAAATTATGAAACAAACAAACAAACAAACAAACAGGATGTAATCAAATCACAGAGACCAGGAAAGGCTTCCAAGGAAGCAATACCTGAGCCAAGACAGGAAGGATGGCTTAGAATGAAAGACTGAAGAAGGAAAAGAAGACCATTCTTCACAGCAAGGAAAACAAAGACCTATTACAGGGAAGAGCAAGTTCAGAGACTGAAAGAACTACAGCACAACTGGAGGTGAGAAGCCTGGTGAAGAGGAGTTTTAAGAAGGCAGTGGGCAGACCACAGAAGACCTTGCAACACAAGAGGCCTGAAGTGGGAAGACAGAATGGCACATAGGTACATTGCATATTTTTATTTTTTACTGTAATAATTTTTTAAAAATTTAAATATTTATCATACTTTGTGATCACAGCTCATACAAAAAGTCATGTTTTACCATAGATAAAAAACGTAATTATTATCGCATTGTTTCTCTGGTGTGAGAAACCAAAAGTGCTCATAAGGACCAGAATGTATTATTACTGTGAAATAGGAGAAAATGTTCAGATGGGAAGAGGAACTAGGGAACAGGGGAGGGAGAAAAGAAGAAAAAAAAAAAAAACGGAAACAGCTTGTGTAACTAAGGTGGGGAAGTGGATTCAAGGGAGGGTAGGGGAAGGGGAAAAACAGCAAGATATATCATGTACGGGTACAAACGTGCTATGATGAATGTGCTCATGTATACCTAAAATGCACCAAAGTAAACAATTTAAAAAACATAATTATTGAACGTCTGATCTGAAATAATGAAAATAACAGTTACGAAGCATTTGTTACATTCCTTGTGGGGAGTGGCACATGTCAACACATCTTAATTCTTTTATCATCCCCTTTAGCTCCCGTCTCCAACTCTTAATCCCTTCCCCACATGAGAAAGTTTTATTCTCTACTTCGTATTGAGTTTCTCAGACAAAAGAAACCTTGTAGTATTTAAACTTTTGTACCTGATTTACTTCACTTAAAATTATGATCTCGAGGTGCATCTGTTTTCCTACACATGGTTCAAGGTTTTTCTTCTTTATGGCTGAGTAGTACTCCATGCACATACATACCACATTTTCTCAATCCATCTATCTGTACAGGCTACTTCCAAAATTTAGCTGTTACAAACTGTATATAGCATATTCTTTCTTTTCTTCACTGGGCTTTGAATCAGATGATTTTTTCATCTAAAATTATTTAAAGGCATTAACAATACATTCAAACAAAACAAAACTGTAGTACTGCAAAAATGTTCTGTGTAGTCCTCTGTACCATAAAGGTTCCTATACCCCAGTATAAAATTGATGAAATCTTCAGACTTTCTCAGAACAATGTTTCCAAAAGTATAAAACACATGACTATAAAGAAAATCAATTGTAGAGAACGCAATAAAAATTTGTAGAAAGATGTAATGCACATTTTCATTTAAATTAGCACATTACCATGTAGTGGCCAGTAATATTTTCAGATATATGTGATGCATGTAAAACCATGTAAGTATGCACTGTATGTAATCTTGCCTAGTGAAAAAGTCACAGGTACTGACAATCTTGCCATGATTTCTGCCTATACTGATAATTACAGAAAATGTTAAGTTTCATTCAAGAGCTAGATTGGTCTTTTACCATCATGTTTGAAAACCACAGGTAGAATTCTAATCAAAATGTATTGTTAGTGACCTATAATTAAGAGTAAATTAAAAAAAGAGTAAGTTTACCTACCTCTGCTGAGTAAAAGCAAACTCTCACATCTAAGTACATTTTCTATCATGAAAAAATGAAGAAATGAGTTTTAGTAAGCCAATTAATATTAATACAAATCTTTGATATACTATAATCTATTTAAAATATATTTTGGCCAAAAATAACTATTTAGCACCAACTATTTTGTTCAACACTTCTGAATAACAACTGGCTATTTCTGAAAACCAAATTCACACCAGAAATACAAAGACTAGCTACTAATCAACCTTTAGTGATATATTTTTATGAAGACATTGTGCCAGGCACTGGAAACCACGAGGCGATATATGGACTCTCCTAAGTATCGCAATCCAGCAAGACCTACATTCCAAATAGTTATAGTAGAGTTACTCAAACACTACAGAACATTACAGGACCTTGCCAGAACTTATTTAAGTACTTAATAAAAATGTATTTCGGTGACCTTAGTAGCTTAGTTTCTAAAAGTAATTTCTTTCAAACTAGTCTTGTAAGTAGCAAAAACTTAGCAACTTCAAGCTGTATGTATCTTTTAAAAAGGATGTATTTTATAAAGAATTTGCAAATGTGACATTTTGATAATAACTACAGAATGCATTTTTTAAATTCCACTAAATTGTGAGGAAATATATTTCATTCAATACTGCTAAACTTTAAGTTCTAATTTTCATCAAAGTTGTAGTTTATTTTTAGAACTATTTCTACCCTTTGCAGTTACTGGTGGTGGTGTGTTTTTTGTTTGTTTTTTGTAGTACTGGGGAAAACTGTTTCTCTAAATCCTTGTGAAGGACCAACTGGATGGACACAAAATCCTTGTATCACTTCAGTTTTAAAAAAATACTTTTGTTGCCTTCTTTGTTGGTTTTGTAAAAGTCTGTTGCTTACCTAATTCTTTTGCTTTTATAATTTATTTTTTTATTTTTTCCAGAACAATTTGTAATTGTTATCTTTGAAATCTAAGTTTTACTAGTATATGTATCAGAGTTGATCAACTAGAATGCGTTAGTAGCTTTCTATCACCGTTACAGAATACCTGAGATAATCAGCTGAAAGGAGGAAAGGTTTAGTCAATGATTCTTTTTGTAAGGAATAAAAGTAGAAGCATCTTTACCAGGATGAAGTACGTAATTTTTGCGATATACTTTTTTTAACCTGTTTTTTTAATTACTGAATGTTTGCAGTACAAAGTGAATACATTCACATTGGGGAGTCAATACATGTACCTAATACATCTTAATTCCTTTTCCTCCCACTTCTCTTCCTCTCCTTCCCTACTCCCTCTCCATCTCTAGATCTCTTTCCCAGTTGGAAAAGATCCTGTTTTCTATTATCCGTATTTTATTTTGCTCTTTAAATGATTTATACCATGGGTTTCTCCCATATGAGAAACCATGCAGTATTTAACCACATGTGTGATCATTTCACTTAATATTATGGTCTCAGGTGCACCCATATTCCTACAAATGCCTCAAATTTAACCTACTCAATTGCATATAAACATCCCATTTCCTTTATCCATTCATCTCTCAATGGATATACAGGCAACTTCCAAGATTCAGTATTGTGAATTGTGCTGCTATAAATGTGTGTATGTATGTATCACTGTGATACAACATCTTTAAGTCTTTCAAGAACCTATCTAGAAGAAAAATAGCTGGGTTGCACAGATTTCTAGTTTTAGTTCCTTAAGGTTTCTCCATACTGATTTCTATGATGGTTGTACTATAGTTTTCATTCTCACCAACAATGTAGAAGGACTTCTTTTCCTCATGGCTCTGCTAGCATTTGTTGTTATTTGATTTCTTGATGACAGTCATTCTTACTGGGGTAAAATGGAATTGCATCATGTTGTTTTATTTTGCATTTCTCTAATGACCAGAGATGTTGAACATTTTTTCATGTATTTATTGGCCAACTGTACTTCTTTTTTCAGAGAGCTGTCTATTCATTTCAACTGCCCATTTTTTTTAACTGAATCTTTTACTTTGGGGGATCTAATTTTCTGAGCTCTTTATATATTTTAAATATCTATCTGAGGAGTAACTGGCAATTTTTTTCCCCATTCTGTAGTTTATCTTTTCACTCTATTTGTTGTTTCCTTTAGTTGGCAGAAATTTTTAAATTTGATACAATCCCAACTGTTGATTCCTGATATAGCATTAATTCTTATGTGACAAGAGTTCTGTTTAGAAAGTTCTTATTTATGCCTGTGTCTCAAGTTTTACCTATAGTACTTCCAACAGATAAGTATTTCTCTTTTAACATCCAAGTCTTTGATCCATTATGATTTTATTTTAGTACATGATGCTAAATATGGATCTATATTTACTCCCCTGCATGTGTATAACTAGTTTTCCCACCACCATTTGTTAAAGAGGTTATCTAGCCTTCCTTGACTATGTTTCTTGACTCTGTGGATGACCAGGTGGCCGTGGCTGTTTCTGCATCCTCTATTCTGTTTCACTGTTATGTGTTTGCTTGTTTGTTTGCTTTTGCTGCCAATACCACACTGCATGTTATCATCATAGCTTTGTAATATAACCTGAAAACCTGTGTTGTGGTGCTGTTGAAGGACAATTATACTATAAGAACACATTTATAAAATAGCAAACTTACAGATATTTCATGATACAAATTCGAGGTCTCTGACCACATTTCTGCTCCTGAATTCAACTGACCTTGACAGTATCTAAAGCCCAGCTGCCTATGTCTGATAAACACTGAGTCACAGTAACTATCTACACCTTAAGGGATTCTGGGCTAGTCAAGGACACCATTAACTATATTCACTCTGTAAGGGCCCCTCCCCCTTGTTCCCAGAATATTTCCATATTATGATAAACAATTTCTTTGTTTCAACAAACCTGTTCAAAACTAGCCTGCCTGTCAATATATGATTCAATGCAAGTAACTTGCTTTGTACCTCCCACTTCTAAATTCTGTGTAAACTGAGCTCTCTGTAAACTCAGGGCTGTGGCCTTTGGGGAATTACCTCCCACCACCACCACCACAAAAGACCACCAGCACCAATGTAAAGATTAAACGCTGCCTTCTTATCTCATCTCCTTGATGCAAAGAATCTTCCTTTTGGTTTGGCTTAGCGTGGCTTGGTTTGGGAATTTTGCCACAACAGTGACTCCTGCTTTCTGGTTCCATATAAAATTACGAATTTTCCCCCTTTAGTTCTGTGAGGAATGCTGTTGGTATTTTGATTGGGACTGCACTAAATCTGTATGTCAGTTTTGGAAGTGCACCTGTTTTGGCAATATTGGTTCTGCCTATCCAGGAACAGGGAACATGTTACCGTTTTCTGATGATATCCTCCTTCTTCTATCTCCAACATCTATTCATGATCTCCAACATACAGAAGGACCTTATTTCAATGTGACTATTTATGACAAACTTACTGCCAACATCATATTAAATGGCGGAAAATCTTAAAGCTTTCCCTCTAAAATCAGGCACTTGCCTGAAATCCCAGCACTCCAGTGGCTGAGGTAGGAGGATCGCTGCAAATTAGAAGCCACTTTAGTCTACACAGTGAGTCTGAACTACACAGCGAGGACCCTGTCTCAAAAACTAAACTAAACTAAACTCAGGCACAAGCCATGGATGTTTGCTATCACTACTCCTGATCAACATAGTACTCAAAATATTACTCAAAGCAATCAGGCAAGAAAAAGAAAAGAGATGCATATAGGAAAGGAAGAAGTAAAACTATTATTAGCAAATGACATCATCCTTTATATAGAATGCTCAAAAAACTCCACCAAATGACTCCCAGAATAACCAGATTCAGCAAGGTAGCAAGATACAAAATCAAACATAAAAGTTAACAGTGTCCCTGTACACCAATAAACTCAATGAAAAATAAACTAGTAAAACAATACCATTCATAATAGCCTCAAGAAAAATTAAATACAGTATGCTTAAGAATTAACATAACACTCTTTAATGTGAAAAGAAGCAATGCAGAGGAGTGGAAAATGGCAGAGCTGTAGATGTTACTAGAGGAGATCCTGTCTGGCAAGAGGGCGCTCACAGAGTTACCAGAACCCGACCTGGGTGGCAGACTACTGTGAAAACAACTACATACAGGACACAGACAAGAGAAAAGCTTTAGAACAGACCAAAGCATACACAACCCAATCTCTAGCTAGTACTGCTTATCAAATAAATGCACTGGCCAACAATGTATGCCAGTTGCTGGACATCCAAGCTTCTCAGCTTTGGAGAATGGAGTCTTCCATCAATCATATTTCACAGACTATGGATATTCATAAAGAGAAACTGGCTTGAAAAAAAATTCACATTTTGACAACAAATAACACGTCAAGAACTCACAAAATAATAGCACTTGCAAATATGGAGCGCCCTGTAAGGTATATTCGGAAACCCTATTGACTGCACAGTTCTGGATGATGTCGGCCATGGTGTCAAAGCATGGAAATAACCAGTCTGCAAGAACCGGCACACTGTTGAGAACAAATCCTACTCAGAAACCACCAAACCCTCCCATGTCAGGCCAGGGAACACTGGGGTGGAATACCCCTTATAAAACCCTGGAGCCTGCTAAACCCCCAACGGTTCCTAATGATTCCATGACCAGTCCTGCAAGGCTTGGAAGTCAGGATAGGCCAGGCAGGACAGCTTCTTTAAATCAGAGACCAAGGATACACAGTGGAAGTAGTGGAGGAAGTGGAAGTCGAGAGAATAGTGAAAGCAGTAGTATCGGCATTCCCACTGCTGTACCGACACCTTCCCCACCCGCTGCTGGACCAGATGCTGAGAGCCCAACTCAACCACTACCACCTCCACCAGAAACTTTCCGGTATCTGATGACTCTCCCCCCACCCCCCTAGTGGACTATGAAGATGAGGAAGCTGCAATAGTTCAGTATAATGATCCATATGCAGACAGGGATACCGCCTGGGTCCCCAAGAATTATACTGAGAAAGTTGTTGCAATATATGATTATACAAAAGACAAGGACCATGAACTGTCATTTACAGAGGGTGCAATCATTTATGTGATAAACAAGAACGACGATGGGTGGTATGAAGGAGTCTGCAATCCAGTGACTGGTCTCTTCCCGGGGAACTATGTTGAATCAATGATGCACTATACTGACTAATTTTTTATTTTTTAGCTTATGAAGTAGATTCTTATTATCCAGTCATACTATGGGACTATTATGGTTAACAGAATTGTCTTAATGTTTTAAAATGTACCCATATTTTTAGGCCATGCTGTCTATTGGTATATTTGAATGTCTACCTGTTACCATAAATCTTTGTAGCAGTTTTTATTTTTGCTAAGCAGCTCTTTATACAATGGGCTGCCCATAAATGATTATGCTTATATACTTACACAGTTAACTTTATGATCAGCCTAAATATTCTGGGGAAGTGGGGTATACTGAGCAAATCACGATTGAGACTGTACATTATACGTTTCAGTGCAGCATGGTCACTAATGCTATGTCAGACTAATATTTGATTGATGGGCACTTGGGTTGTTTCCAAGATCTGGCTTTTACAAATTGGGCTGCTATAAACAAGGGTGCACAGGTATCACTGTGGTATGATGTTTTCAATTCTTCTAGGAAAATGCCCAGAAGTGGGATAGCTGGGTTGAATGGGATCTCTAATCCTAGCTTCTTGAGGAATCTCCATACTGACTTCTACAGTGGTTGCACCAGTCTAGACTCCCACCAACAGTGGAGAAGAGTTCCTTTTCCCCACAGCCCGTCCAGCACTTGTTGTTGGTTGATTTTTTAATCTTGGCCATTCTTTCTGGGGTGAGATGGAATCTCAGTGTTGTTTTAATTTGCATTTCCCGAATGAACACTGATGTTGAACATTTTTTCATATATTTACTTGCCATTTGTATTTCTCTCTCTGAGAAGTGTGTATTCATCTCAGATGCTCATTTTTGGATTGGGTCCTTGAATTTTAGGGGCCTCATTTCTTTTCATTCTTTATACATTTTAGATAGAAATCCTTTGTTTGATGGACAATTGACTAAGATACTTTCCCAATTTGTGGGTTTTCTTTTCACTCTGTTGAAGATTTCCTTTGACATGCAAAAACTTTTTAGTAAGATGAGATCCCAGTTGTTGATTCTGGGAAGTGTTTCCCGTGCAATTTGATTTTCGTTTATGAACTCTCTGCCTACTCCTATGTCATCAAGATTTTTACCTACTCTGTCTTCTAGTAAGTTTAGTGTCTCTGTTTTAATATTCAGATCTTTGATCCATTTTGACTTTATTTTAGTGCATGGTGATAGGCATGGATCTAGTTTTAGTTTACGGCATATAGGAAGCCAGTTTTACTAGCGCCATTTGTTAAAGAGGCTATCTTTCTTCCAATGTACATGCTTGGTTCCTTTGTCAAAGATGAGGTGGCTAAGTGTGTTTGTAGTTGTGGCTGTATCTTCTAATCTATTCCACTGATCTTGAGATCTGTTTTGATTCCAAAACCTGCTGATTTTATCACAGTAGCTTTGTAGTACAGTTTCAAGTTAGGGATTGTGATGCCTCCTGCCTTCTCTTTGTTGCCCAGAATTGCCTTTGCTATTCCAGGTCTTTTCTGGTTCCAGATGAATTTCAGGAACGCTTTCTCTAGTTCTGTGAGGTAGGCAAGTAGAATTTTGATAAGGATTACATTAAATCTGTATAATAATTTTGGGAGAATGGCCATTTTCATGATGTTTGTTCTTCCTATCCATAGAAAGAGAGTATCTTTCCATTTTCTGAAATCTTCTTCGATTTCCTTCTTTAGAGTAATGTAATTTTTACTGTATAGATCTTTTACTTCCTTTGTTAGACTGATTCCTAAGTATTTCATT
Source organism: Dasyprocta punctata (assembly GCA_004363535.1). NCBI lineage: Eukaryota > Metazoa > Chordata > Mammalia > Rodentia > Dasyproctidae > Dasyprocta > Dasyprocta punctata. The sequence continues at coordinate 25,191 of RJWM01009267.1, forward strand.
GTTTTGGATGCTATAGTGAAAGGTGTGGTTTCCCTTATTTCTCTATCAGTGACTTTGTTGTTTGTGTACAAGAATGCTACTGATTTTTCAGAGTTCACTTTGTATCCAGCTACATTACTGAATTTGGTTATTACTACTAGAAGTCTTCTAATGGATTTTTGGGGGTCTTCTATGTAGAGTATCATATCGTCTGTAAATAATGATAATTTCACTTCTTCCTTTCCTATCCTTATTCCCTTTATTTCTTTCTCTTGTTTAATTGCTCTGGCTAATATTTCAAGAACTATATTGAATAGGAGGGGTGATAATGGACATCCTTGTCTTGTTCCTGAATTTAGGTTGAAAGTTTTCAGTTTTTCTCCATTTAGTAAGATGTTGGCTGTTGGTTTATGATATATAGCTTTATCAGGTTGAGGTAGAGACCATCTATTCCAATTTTCTGTAGGGTTTTATCATGAATGGGTGTTGGATTTTGTCAAAAGCTTTCTCTGCATCTATTGAGATGATCATGTGGTTCTTGTCCTTGGCCCTGTTGATATGGTGTATTACATGTATTGATTTCCGTATGTTGAACCATCCCTGCATTCCTGGGATGAATCCCACTTGATCATGGTGTATAATCTTTCTGATAACTTGCTGTATACTATTTGCCAGTATTTTATTGAGGATTTTTGTGTCTATGCTCATTAGGGAGACTGACCTGTAATTTTCTTTTTTGGTTGGGTCTTTCTCTGGTTTTGGTATTAGGGTAATACTTGTTTCAAGGAATGAGTTAGGGAGACTTGCTTCCCTTTCGATTTCACTGAAGAGTTTGAGGAGTGTTGGCATTAAGTCTTTCCTAAATTTCTTGTAGAATTCAGCAGTGAATCCATCAGGACCTGGGATTTTCTTTGTTGGTAGGGTTCTAATTACATTTTCAATTTCATTACCTGAAATTGGGTTATTCGGCAGTTTTACATCTTCTTGATTCAGCTTTGATAATTCATAGGTTTCTAGGAATCTGTCAATTTCTTCTGTGTTAACAAATCCATGTGAGTAAAGGATTTCAAAGTAGGTGTTGATGATCTTCTGTATTTCCACAGGATCAGTAGTGATTTCACCCTTTTCATTTCTTATTGCATGAATCTGAATTTTTTCTTTCCTCTTTTTGATAAGGTTGGCTAGGGGTTTATCAATTTTATTTACTCTTTCAAAGAACCAACTCTTTGATTCATTAATTCTTTGTATTGTTTTGTTAGTTTCAATTGCATTGATTTCTGCTCTGATCTTGATAACTTCCTCCCTTCTTTGGGCTTTGGACTTGACTTGCTCTTCTTTTTCTAGAAGTTTGAGGTGCAGCATTAGGTTGTTTATGTGTGTTCTTTTTGTTTTTCTGATATGAGAGTTCAGTGCTATAAATTTCCCTCTGAGGACTGCTTTCATTGTATCCCACAGGTTCCGGTAATTTGTATTTGCATTTTCATTCAATTGATGATGTTGTTTAAATTCTTCTTTAACTTCTTCTGTGACCCACTGGTTATTTAGGAGAGTATTATTTAATTTCCATGTGTTTATGCGGTTCTTGTAGGTTATTTTGTCATTCATTTCCAATTTTACTGCGCTATGGTGGGATAATATGCATGGAATTATTTCAGTTCCTTTGCATTTACTTAAGCATGTTTTGTCGACCAGTGTATGATCTATTTTAGAGAATGATCCATGTGCAGCTGAGAAGAATGTGTATTCTGGTGTTGATGGGTGGAATACTTGGTACACATCTACTAGGTCCATTTGTTCACAAGTTTGATTCAGTTCTGTTACTTCTTTGCTGAGTTTTTGTTTGGTTGATCTGTCTCTCTGTGACAGTGGGGTGTTAAGGTCCCCTGTTATAACTGTATTATTGTTTATTTGGTTTTTCATGTCTATTAAGAAGTGTCTTACACAGTTGGGTGCTCCCATATTCGGTGCATATATATTTATGATTGTAATCTCTTCCTCTTCAAGTTTTCCCCTAAGAAGTATAAAGTGACATTCTTTAACTCTTTTGATCATTCTCGGTTTGAAGTTTGCACTGTCTGCAAACATAATAGCTACCCCTGGTTTTCTCTGGGCTCCTGTTGCATGGAGTATTGTTTTCCAGCCTTTGATTTTTAGTCTGTGAATTTCCTTTTGAGTGAAATGTGTTTCTTGTACACAGCATATTGTTGAGTTTTGTTTCTTAACTCACTCTGCTAGTCTCTTTCTTTTTATTGGTGAGTTGAGACCATTTACAATGATTGATATAACTGATATGTACTGGCTCATCCCTGTCATGATATCTTTCTGTTGTTGGTTTTCTACATTTTCTTTAATTATTTGCCCTGCTTTGTGGTTTCCTTTTGTTGTTTTTCTTAGGATTGTGGCTATCTTTGTCTCTTTTAGAATGTCTTTCAGTACTCTTTGTAGTGTTGGTTTGGTGGCCATAAATTTCTTCAGTTGCTCTTTGTCATGAAAGTATCTTGTTTTTCCATCAATTTTTAAGGATAGTTTTGCAGGGTACATCAATCTGGGTTGAAAGTTGTTTTCTTTCAGGATTTGAAATACTTCACTCCAAGCTCTTCTTAACTTAAAGGTTTGTGTTGAGAAGTCTGCCGTGATTCTGATAGGCTTTCCCTCATAGGTGATCTGTTTCTTTTCTCTGACAGCTTTTAGTATTTTGTTCTTGTGCTGTATTTCTGATACCCTTATTATTATATGTCTGGGTGAAGATTTATTTTGGCTATGGTTAATTGGGGTTCTGTATGCCTCAGTTACCTGTATTTCAGATTCTCTTCCCACGTTTGGAAAGTTTTCTGCTATTATTCCTGTGAATAGTCTTCACAGGTCATTAGTATTGACCCCTGCTTTTTCATTTATGCCTATTAATCTTATGTTGTTTCTCTTGGCATCATCTTGTAGCTGTTAAATTGTTATTTCTTGGTTCCTTACTATTTTTACGAGTTATTTTGTGGCCGTGAGCTCCCATGCTGTCTTCAAGATCTGAGATTCTATCTTCAGCTTCATTCAAGCGGTTTTTCAAACTTTCCATGGAATTTTTCATTTCCTGCATTTCCCTTTGCATCTGTTTCTTGCATTCTGTTTGTGTCTTATATTGTTCATTCAAAGTTTCGATCATTTTCTTAAGTTCTTCTATGTTTTTATCTTGCTCTTCTTTAGATACACACATTTCTTTAATAATGATTCTCATTTCATTTTTTAGCTGAGAGAATATTTCTGATTTGAATTTCCCTATAGCTTCATTGAGCTGTTTCTTTACTGCATTTTCTATCATTTCAGAAAGTTCAGTTGTGTGACTCCCACTGTCTTCCATTTCAGTGTCTCTTGGGTTTGTTCTTAGTGGGGTGGGGGACTGAGACTGCCTCTTGGTCTTTCGTTTTGTCATTTTCTTCTAGAATCTATGTGGCTCTGTGTCCTGTGAGGCTGACTGGGCATTCCCCTGGAGGGCTTCGCTGAGTCACGGGACCCGGTAGAGCTGGATCCTGTGCGCAGCAAGTGAGGGCAGCCTCCCGGGACGTGCGGGTGGAGCCCCCACCTTCCCAGGTCGGGGCCAAGGCCTCCCAGTCCCAGGGAGCTAGGCAGGGTATACCCTGGAGTGTGGCGTCATCTGGACCCTGAGTCTGGCTGCAAGGAGTTCAGATTCTCTGGTGTGCCAGGCAAGCCTGGGCGAGTCCCAGGCCTATAGTTCCGGGCCTTGCTCCTGGCTGGGCGGGGCCCGCAAGCTCTACGACTCTGCACACAGACGACTCCACTGAAGTATGGAGCTCGTGTGCGCTCTGTGTTCTGGTGGGGGGAGCCCAAGCTCTCCAAGGCCCTGCAGATATGCTGGTCAGTCCCTGATGAGCAGCTCTGTGGTCCTGGGCTGGGCTGGGCTCAGTACCTCTGTGTCCTGCGAGGCTGGCCGGGCATTCCCTTGGTGGTTCATGCTGAGTTGTGGGACCCAGTAGAGCTGGATCCTTTGCACAGCAAGTGAGGGCGGACTCCCAGGGCTTGCGGGTGGAGCCTCCACCTTACTGGGTGGGGGCCAAGGCCTCCCGGTCCCAGGGAGCTAGGCAGAGTGTACCCGGAGTGTGGCACCACCCGGACCCTGAGTCTGGCTGCAAGGAGTTCAGAGCTTCTGTTGTGCCAGGCAAGCCTGGGCGAGTCCCCGGTCTACAGTCTAAATTTTAAATATAATATTTTATAATAAACCATTCACTTATGTTAAAATAAAAAAAGTAACCTAACAAAGGACATGAACAATCTTAAACAAAAATCACAGAACTATGAAAAAGGAATTTCTTAATTTCTTAAAAGCCAAATGAAACCACTGGAAGTTTTTCACAACAGTAAACAACCTCACTTTATGAGACTGGCTTTTTTATGCAAGTTTTTAAGAATCACTAGTGAGCCATGTTTGTTACCTATAAGACACTTCCTTAAGCTCTGGAAGAGTCTCAACTGATCATATATATGGCTTCATGGGCTCTTGGTTCATTTTAAGCAATTTGTAAGTGATCTTTTTTCTTTAAGTGACAAATCTCTACAAGTGTGATAATATATTTTTAAAATAAGCTATGGTTTTTTTCTTTCAATGCGAAGATGATAAAGGTCACTCCTACACAGCACTCACTCCAGAAGCTTTATGTAGTATCATATTCCCTGGTAAATTCACGAGTTGTCAGATCACTTTACACCTAAAATTTTGTCACTTTAATGACCGAGGGCCACTGCAGACCTAAACAAAAAATGACAATTAAAAAAAAAATGTTGCCTGTATACGTATGACCTAGAATAAATTGAATAATAGCTCTGGTACTTGAATAAATTACACTGGGAAACAAATATTTTCAGGGAAACAAATATTTTCAAAGGTTCCTTAGAACTCAGAGCAAAAAGTCAGGAAATACACATAAAAATACAAATGTGATATTTTAAAAATTTTGTGACAGAGACAAAAATCAGTTTGTAAGTTTGAAAAAAAATATTTGCCAAGTATGTCATAAACCTACAGTACCCAGGATATAGAAAAAATTCATAATTCAGCACTGACAAGACCACAATATTAAGTGAACTAAATCAGATATGCTTAAATATCACATGGTTTGTCATATATGAGAATCCCAATACTACACATATAAAGTACAAAATAAAAGATAACAGGACATGGTGAGATGGATCTTAGGCAAATTGGAGGGAAACCAAGAGGTGAAGGGAGGGAGGGAGGGAGGGAGCTGAGGGCAATGAAATTGAAGGCAGGGTTTGTGAAGAGCTGTGTAAATGAATCAAGTCCCTATAAAGAATGTGATCCTCATGTACTACAAACATATGTATGCATACACATACACATAAGAATGAAGAGGTACATGAGACACTAGGAAGAGAAGGAAGGGAAGGGGGAGAACAAAAGAGAAAAAAACTGAACAAACATATCATCAGAGATATAAAACAAGCAGATGAAAAGATGTTTAACAGTATTATTCTTAAGTAAAATACAGACTGAAACTACAAACTGAATATATACCTTCTGGAATGGGGAAACAAAAACTAAAAATCCTGACAACACCAAGTCCTGACAAAACTGTCATGAACTGGAACTCTCACATATTGGTAGTGTTACCTGCAGCTGAGTTAGTTTGAAATATTATAGACAGTCAGATAGGGCTGGGCCCTTGAAGGAGGCAGTGCCCCACTGTGGGCCAGACCTCAAGACAAAAGGCAAAACAAATGCAACCACACCCTAAGTATAAACATCAGGGATTGATATTCTAAATAGGTATGGATCACCTTGAGGAAGCCAGGAGTCACCATCCCAAGCCCCTACAGGAAAAGTCATTGCTCTTTAAGCAAGCCTACTTGCTAGGTGACTTGCTTCCCCATTTGTTCCTGATTTGGTCAATTTTACCTGCACAATTAATCTTATTGGCTGACCATAGTTCTGTCCCACCTCATACCTGCCTGCCTTGCCTGTTTCCCCTACCTCAGTCCCGTCTCACCTCATGATTCTGTCCTATAAAAGTCTCTGGAAAAAACAGTCTTTGGCAACACACTTGGTACCCCTTCTGTCTCTCTCTAAGACAGCTTCAGAAGCTTTCTTTCTCTCAATAAATGTGTTTTGCTCTTAACCTCTGTTGTTCCTAAAATTCATGCTTCAATTTTGGAAACATGAACTCATACCGTTCATATAGAAGGCTGGGAGTTTCATTCCCCTATAACAGTAGGAATGTAATGTTATTTCCACTCTAGAATTTTGACAATTTTCTATACACTTCCCATATATCCTACAAGTTTCACTCCTAGCTAACTGTCCAAAAGATAGAAAAACAGGTTTATACAAACTCGTACATGAATGCTTACAGTAGCTGTGATCATTAATTTTGCTGTGCTGACTTAAGCAAGGACCACCTAACAGATGAGCAAATTCTGGGTGTTTCTGTGGATGACTGAGACTGGGGAAGACCTGCCAAATGTGGGGGACACCAACTAACAGGCTAGTAGCTTGGACAGAATTAAAAGGCGAAGAATGAAGCGCTTCACTTTTCCTGGAGGCATCCAGTTCCCTCAGCTTCTAGCACAGATTCCGCAGTCTTTTAACCCTGACTCCTCCACCTTCTGCCACAGACTCACACTGGTGATTCTGCAGTGGCCTTCCAGCCTTCAGCCTTTGATTGTTACAGGGTCCTCTGAATTTCAGAGCACAGACAAAAATTTAGGACTCTTCTGTTTGATCCATAAGGCAGCCACTGTCTCATCTTCCAATTCTGATCCTATAAATCTAATAAATCCCCTGTATAATCACACATGTTTTATATTGAACCTGTTCCTCTAGAGAAGCCTAATTAACACAACAGCCTTATTTATGGTAACCCCAAACTAACAAATACACATGCACCAAACAGTGAGTAGATAAACAGTGGTATAAAGAAGCAGTGAAATAGTATTCCGCAATAAAAAGGAACAAGTTAGGCTTAGGGAGCAGCTGAAGCTGGAATCTGATCACACATGTGGTGGGGGGGCATGCCCCTTCCCAGAACAAAGAGCACCCAAGGCAAGTCACTTAAACAAGCTGCTTCAGTCCAGAGAACACCGAGTCCAGAGGCTATCCAAGCAAGGGATTCCTCGGCAAAGAGGGTGTCACATGAAACCAACCTGCCACATGTACGAACACGAACACACTATGGAGGTTGAGCAGTTCTTTTCCCCCCAATTGGGAAAGAAGGCCCTACCTGACCTCAGCTTTCTGTATACTGTCTCTTATCTTTATTTCTCCATTCTTCTGTCTTGGTAACTTTTCTCTTGCTGGGACAAAATACTTGACACCCAAAATTAAGGAAGGAAAGGTTTATTTAGCTCACAGTTTGTAGAGGTTTCAGTCCATAATCAGCCGGCTCCAAGGCAGGGTGGCATTGCACAGGGGCAACACTTCAAGACAGCAGCCAGCAAAAGCAGCCAGAGCAAAAGCAGGGAGAACAAGTCTCCTCTTCTCCCTTATATTGTAAGCAGGCTCCCCAGTCCCCCAGGGCAAGTGTAGCACTCACATCCCCTCAGAGTCCTCCTCTTGCATAGGCTGAGGGTATTTCCAAAGTAAGGACCCTGGCTCCTTGCTGAGTCTTTGTTAAATTTCTAACTCCTCAGATTGCCACAATGTATCTGTCTCTTATCTTTATTTCTCCACCCTCTGGCCATCCTCCTCTCACCATCCTCCACTCACCCCTGTAAACTTCTAGAGCTGCACTGGATGTGCGGTTAGGGAAACACACAGGACAATTGGCTCTTTAAAGCATTACACTGAAAAGCTAGACACAAAGAGCTACATACTGTATGATTCCATTTAAATGACATTTTAGAACAGTGGCTGCCAAAGTTGGGGACAGGAACACATTAGCTTCTCATTAATGTACTGAAATATCTGTGGCAATAAAGAAAAAAGGGTTTTTTTCAGCGGGAGAGATGAGGTTCTGGGGGTTCCAACCCAGGACCAAGTGGCCCCATGGTTCTGGACATTATCTGAGAAATGGCGGAAGCACATGGAAGAGCAAACTGCTTATCTCTCCAGCCAGGAAACAAAGAAGCAGACAGAAAGGAGCTAGACTGGGTCCCACAAGTCCCTTGAGAGCAGACCCTGAAGGACTAAAGACCTTCCACTCATCCCCACTTCCTAAAGGTTCCACTGCCTCCCAAAGTGCCACCCTGGATCAAGTCTTTGTGGTCCTAAGAAACAAAGCCAAATCTGAACCCGGTTTGTCTTGTGAAACCATTATATGTCTCAAGTACTGTCTTAATTACTTTTTGCTCGTTGACAAGACAAAATACCTGACACCCAAAATTAGGGAAGGAAAGGTTTATTTCCTATAGTTTCTCCGAAGTTTCAGTCCATACTTAGTTGGCTCCAAGGCAGCATGGCGTGACGGGGCTGCCATTCATGGCGGCCACAAGCAGTGAGGCACGCTGGCGAGAGTGAGAGAGGGTGCAAGAGTGGAAATGAGCAAGAGGAAGACCCACCTCCTTTACACTGTATCTCAGCTCCACCCCTGGGCGGGTGCAGCATTCACATCACCAAGCTCAGCGCTAGACAACAAACGATAATAAGTGCCAGACTCAGCCCCATCAAAAGTATGTGAGGACTTGGGGGTACATAGTATTACCCAATACAAGTACTTTGTAAAGCAATATATTAAGTGGTAAAAACTAAAAACTGACGTATATGTGAAACTTGAAAAAAACTCAAGAAAAATAGAAAACGTGATCCTCTTGCAAACCAATTCAAGCAGACAAATCTTGACAATTACATGTACTCTTGTTTTAGAACCTCAATGCTAAAACAGAGATTTAACAGGTTAGAGATTTAACAGAAAGCATTAACAATAAACCTCAAAATTATAAAGAGCTGCTTTATAAATATTTAACAGTCATGTTCCTACACATCCTACACAAAATAAAATGCACCATATATGCTATTTTCCTCTTCTCAGAGCATATGATAAAATAGTATCAGATGAGAGTCTGAAGACTCAGGTTGTAGTTTTAGTGGACTGTTTGTGTTAGGAGTTGAAGGGTGCCCCCCATATTCATATATTCAACTCTAACAGCTAGTACCTCAGAATGTGGCCTCATTTGGAAAGGAGGTCATGGCAGTTATAATTTGTTAGGATGAGGTCATTGTGGAATAGGATGATGGACCCCTAACTGAACCACTAGCATCTTTCAAAGAAGGTGGAAATTTGGACATCGACACAAACACAGGGAGAATATCTGGTGAACATGAGAATGGCAGATTGGCATGATACATACACTGGTCATGGAGTGCCAACAACTGCCAGCAACCACCAGAATTAGAGAGGCATGGAACAGGTTCTCCCTCATGTTCCCCAAAGGAACACACCCTTACAGGACCTGTATCTTGATCAGCACATGTGGGATCCAAATCCGTGAAATAGTAAATTTTTGTTGTTTAGAACACTTAGAGTGTGGTATTTTGTTACGAAAGCCTGAGCAAACTGAAATGTTTTTGTAATTAAATAATTGTTGCTATATTATTTTAACATTCTGCATTCCACTTTTTTATACATATGCTTTTAATTTTATGTTTTTCCTCTTCTACAACTCTTACAAAATACTTTTAAATATCTCCTACTACGACAGGTGTAGTGGTGCATTTCTATAATCCCAGCATGCCAGGAGGCCCATGCAGGGGATTCACAAGTTCAGGCCTAACCTGAGTAACTCGGTGACTTACCAAGATCCTGTCTCAAAATAAAAAAGGACTGGAACAGTCTTGGGGTTTATCCCCAATACCACTAAAATAAGTAAGTAAATAAACTCCTACTAAAAAATAAACATCTACTACATTCATGTTGTCTTGAGTTAATTATCTAAGTTACAGTCAAGTTATCAAAAAAGAAAGATATTTCCAAATGAACAGTTGAACAGATAATGGGTTCTCAAAATAAAAAATTTACTCAAAAAACTAAAAGTAAAGGTTCCATTTGACCCACCATTCTCCTTCTTGATATCTTCCTGAAAGAATTAAAAGCATCATACCACAGCAATATACACACACACTCATGTTTACAGCAGCACAATACTCAATAGCTAAATCATGGAAGCAGGCCAAATGCCCATCAACAGATGAATGGATAAAGAAGATGTGTTTTTTTATACAACAGATTACTACTCTGTCATAAAGAAGGATAAACAAGACATTTCTAGGCAAATGGATGCACCTTGAGGCCATAGTCTTAACTGAAGTAAATTGGACACACACTTTTAAATGCCATACTGCTTCTCTGCAGTGACAGACCGAAAGGATAAATGAGGACCAAAATGTTTATGCATAACAGACATTGGGAAATAGGAAGAAAATGGTCAAATGAAAAGGGGAACAAGTGGGGGGAGAAAAAACAGAAGGAAAAAATAGAAACAAAGCTTTTGTAATAAGGAGGGGAAGAGAGATTAAAGGTTGGGGAGGGGATTGGGGAAAAAAGAATCAAGATACATTACATACCAGGTACAAATTCTCTATGATGAATATGATCATTATGTGTATCTAAAACATACCAATAATTTCAAAAAATTTTAAAAGGGGAAAAAATAAAACAAGACAACATAAAACTTAGTAGAGTTGATAGTTTAATTTCCTTAAAATTTCACTGCAAGGAGCCAGGCACTAGTAGTCCCAGCTACTGGGAAGGCAGAAATGGAAAGATCACTTAAGCACAGAAGTTGAAGGACAGACTGGGAAACACAATTAAGACTGCATCTTCAAAAATAAATGAAATAAATAAAATTACTGGCAAATGGTCCTCAGGTGAGAATTATCAAACAGTTTTTTATCCAACATTTTTACTTTTATATTATTCTCCTCTGTTTCCTTTAGATTTCACAAATGAAGTTCAAGATAGCAAAATCATACACTTGATAAAAGGTCTCCTTCTTGAATTTCTCACTTCAAGTTTCTTATATAAGGATGATACCCATTTTGCCAATCATTACTACAGCAAAACTTCTGGCTTTACAATCCCACATACGAAAAATTTTTTTAGATATGATTACTTTATGTGGTACTTTTAAAATTTAATTTTATGGTTTCTTCAATTTCAACACTTCCTTCCCATTTTTACATCTCCACTGGCCTCTAATTTTGCCAAGATCTTTCAACTTTCCACTGCTATTTACCTAAGAGTTACTTGACCTTATTTTTCTTATTTAACAGTAAACGTTTTCATTATCTTTCAGGTTATCTTCCAGAAATACTGAAACATGAAACTGATTAATAAATCTCCCTATAACCAACCTAGGATAAGGATAATAGGAATTCTCATTTGGTAATTAAAACATTCTAGAAAATAATTAGTTACAAAAAGTCAGATGTCTAAAGTATGTCGTGGAGAACAAAACTTAGGTAAACCAAATCTAACAATAACAGTATTTTCATTATGTCCAAAGTCTCTACATTTACTTCACAAAAACATGTTCTAATTTTGGCACAAGTAAACAAATATTTCTTTCACTTTCACAAATACAACATTAGCAGGTTAACAAAATGGTTAATGAAACATTAATGATGTAACTTTAAAGATGTATAGGGAGAAGGCATATCCAAACTAAACAGGAGAGAGTGCAAAGTTACATGTAATATCATTCCTTAAAGCAACTTCAACTGAAATAAAAATTCAACTGTAAACTCTAGCTGAAAAACACTACATTTAAATGTAGAGATAGTCTTTCAGAAGAAAACTCCTACATGAACCTAACCCAACACAGAAGCCACAAGAAAAGGTGAAACATTTAAATTTCTAAAAGCCCTTTTAAAAAACACTATTAACATGCAAAAAGCCGGACAAGGAAGTGCACACCTTTAATCCCAGCACTAGGGAGGCTGAGGTAGGAGGAGCGTTGTGAGTTCGAGGCAGGCTTTGGCTACAACGCAAGTGCAAGGCCAGCCTGAGCTACACAGTGCGACTCTGCCTCAAAAAACTAGGGCTGGGAGGTGGCTCAGTGGCTTAGGCGCCTGTCTGACTGGCGCGAGACTGTGAGTTCGATCTCTGGTGCCGCGGGGGTGGGGGGGGTGGAACATTCAAAGAGAAAGATAAAGGGAAATATTTGCAACAAATGATTAACGGCTGATTACCATCTTTTAAAAATTGATAAGGAATGAAGAGCAAAAGGATAAACATCAGAAGAAGAAAAACAAATGGGTTATAACTATATGAAGCTCCTCAACCTTATGAACAAAAAAAATTTTTAATAAGATACATTTTTATCTAATAGTCTGACAAACATTTTAGTATCTTCTCAAACTCAACTTCCTTAATATTTGAGGCTAGAGAGACACAGGTACACATATAGTATTGGTAGGAGTGAAAATGGTAGTCTTTTGCATTTGGCACTAACTAAAAACCAATTTTAGAGTAAATATGTTTGTTCCAATCATGTTTGTAGTACAATAAAATGAAACATGACCTAAATGTCTAATAGGGAAGGGGGCAAATAAGTTATAACTAGGATATCCACACAATTCAACAGAATGTAGTATTAATGCCTAAGAAGTATTAAAAGAAAACAGGTAGAACAATGTTAGTGTGGTATTATTTGTGCAAGTAAAAACAAAGCTATGAATAAATAAATGCTTACATAGTTATACAACTTTTCAGAAATGATGATCAGAAAATTACCTTCTCTGTGTGTGTGCGTATGTGTGTGCGCGCGCACACGTGTGTGTATGCATGTATTCAGGAATAAAAATAGAGAAGCATGCTCTTTGTAACTCTGAAATGATGCGAATTCAGCAAGCTATACCACCAGCCCTATTGTTACAAGCAGCTGAGTTAGACAGAAATATGCAGTCAGACAGGGCTGGGCCCTCAAAGGAGCCTGCACAGAAGACCTTGGAGGAGACAGACACCTCCCACTGTGGGCCAGATCCTAAGACAAAAGGCAAAACAAATGCAACCACACCCTGAGTATAAATATCAGGATTGATATTCTAAATAGGTATGGATCACCTTGAGGAAGCCAGGAACCACCAACCCAACCCTGTACAGGAAGAGTTACTGCTCCGTAAGAATGCCCACTTACTAGGTGACTGGTTTCCCCATTTGCCCTGACTTGGTCAATTTTACTTGAACAATTAATTTTATTGGTTGACCGTAGTTCTGCCCCACCTCATGCCCGTCTGCCTTGCAAGTTCTCATTTTTCCCCATCTTGGACCCATCTCACCTCATGATTTTACTCTATGAAAGTCCCTAGAAAAGAGAGTCTTTGGCAACCCACTCGGGACCCCTTCTGTCTCTCTCTCAGACAGAAGCTTGCTTTCTCTCAATATTCAGCTCTTAACCTCCATTGTTCCTAAAATTCATTCTTCAATTTTAGAGAACACAAACTCACACTGGACGTACAGTAGGTCGGGAGTTTCATTCTTTTGTATCATTTGGAGGTCCCACTGAGATCACTGGACGGAGGTAAGGGTTGGCTTTTGTTTCATAGACTCAGGACTGGGACTCATTAAGGTAACAAATTTTTATGCTTCAAAATTTGTTTTGTCTTTGTCAGTTGCTTGTGATAACTGCTTTTGCCCACTGTTTTTAATTGCCTTGTCCCTTATATAGTTTTGTTAAAATAATGATAAATCTAAGTTAAAACATGGGAAGGTTATAAGGTTGTGATATTTCTTTAATGGGACTTTTTATTATTTTGCTCTTGTACATGTTGCATTTAAATTAGTTGCTAAATTAACTGGTACTCCTTGCTTGACTGTATTTAGACAATAGTATTACAGAGAATAATATTAAAACACCCCTAGCAGACTTTAATATAAACTTCTGTAAAATGGGTCTTCTTAAATGAGATGTAGCTCAGACTTAGAAAATATACACGCCTACGATAAAACCAGGACTCCTTCCACTGTTTAAGCAGCGCTAGGCTGGTGACTGGCCTTGAAATCTTGGAGGACAGGTTTTAAAGAGACAGTCTGGCTCTGATCCTCCTCTACACTCTAGAAGAAATGTCAGGCCTGTTCTGCTTCAATTTCCTTTCTTTAGCTTTACTTCTACTCATTTCCACATTTTGTACTTTCCTTATAGAGGAATGGAAAATCACAAAGAACTCTCGACTATTCCAACCTTTTCCTCCTAAGTTAAGCCAATAGAAAATAAGCATTTGCTAATGCCACAGACAAGGAAGTCTTCTTAGGTGAGTGACACATACTCTGTCTCTGGGTCAGATGAGACATCAGAATTCTGCCCGTCTAGGAGAACACACATAAAAGCCATGTCCCAGCTTAGTGTTCTGGGCCACAGCTTAGTGTTCTGGGTCACAATCTCCTTCGGAGATTTGAGATACCATGGGAAGAACCGACTTCCACATAACAACAAAAGGAGCTAAGCAGCACGCTTATGGGACCTAAACACATTTAGACTAAGGAGGTCCTCCAACCTTTCAAGTTGTGGACTTTAAAACCTTTATTATAGAGCACTAGGTACTGATCTTGCTCAGGCTTTTAACTATCCTTATAGAACTTTGACACATGGTGGTTACTCTGTCAGCTAATTAATCACTCCTATAGCAGCTGCCACCCTTAAGAGCAGAGGACAGGTTTCCCCAGGATCTGTTTGGTGAATCCCCATTGAAGCCACCAGCCAATGGAATCAATGGAATGTTGACCAGACAGACAGCTGGATTCCTTTCTGGAGACTGATCTCTGGTTATCTGAGCCAACAGAAACTGAGAACAACTGAGGGTTCCTGGCTAGGACGACTCTCTGGTGGACACCCAAAGGTTCCTCAGTGGACACTGGCCACTAAAAATCTCCACTTATTATCCTTATTTCTCTGCTAGTAGACTAGGAACTCTCCCTAAGCTTTTCAGTGGATTTTGAGATCACTTAGACTTCCCCTCCCTTCAGAGATTAAACTGAGGCAGTTTGCAACAGCAGCTAGTAGGGGAAGGATTTACATTTGTGCCTTACATATGTTAATTAAGAGTAAACAGCCTTCTCTTTTCTGTGCCTTTACTAACATAAAATGTGATTGCTAGATGATAATTAGTAAGTTTAACCTGTGAGCTTCAAAGATACAGAAACCTAAGTAAAGTATAGCTATGTTCTGCTGCTAGAAAGGACTGCCCAGGTGATTAGATGGGTGACACAACTGTCTTGGAGGGAAACTGCCCAGGGCCCAGGGCTGGAATTCCCCAAGGGATCTATTGCTTTATCTATCTCCAGAGGTGATCTCCTCCACAGTACAGCCAGAGCAATCTTCTATCAACTCACCTTTTTATACTATCATGTGCATTTTTATTTAAAAATAGAGTTTAAATCCTCTATCAACATCAGCTTCTGACTGAAACGATTACATCTCATATACTGTGAATACTTACTATATGGCAAGTTTCATAGCTGGGGCTGGAAAGTAACCAAGAAAGTACAACGGTAGCTAGGTGTAGTGGTGTACCCCTGTAATCCCAGAACTCGGGAGGCTAAGGCAAGAGATTGCTGTGAGTTTGAGGCCAGCATGGACTACACAGAGAGTTCAAGGACAGCCTGAACTACAAAGTAAGACCCTGTCTCAAAAAAAAAAAAAAAAAAAAAAAAAGGACACTGGTACCTCAGTTCACAAACTTAATTCTTTCCATGCTTCTGGTCACAAACCAAACTAATCAAATTCCCAAAAAGATCAACAGTGAACCTTTACCACCTAAAGTTTTGATTTGGTTCTCATTCAATTTGGTTTGCAACTAGAATGGTGGAAAGAATAACAAAGGTACCACTGTAACTACTAAACTATAATAATTCAGAAATTCAACATTGTTTCTATAAATGTTCTATTAATAGCTTTTATTTTAACAAAGTGAAAGAGTACTGTTTTTCTTCTGACCACTTATTTCCAATTCCTTCACATTAGAGAATATATACTCCAAGGAAATACTTTATTCCCTGAAATGATTTCACCTAAGTTATCATACACCTAAACCACATGATTTTTGTAAATTAACAATTATGTGTTAAACTAAAATAGGTGTTAATTAAGCTAACAATAAAATAGGCTCTATCAGAAAATGTGGGCTCAAACACTAGACTCACCAACAAGTGTTTACTACTGATCACACTAAAACTATAACCTTTTAAGCCCAGATTTTTTTCATATATGAGTATTTTCAATTGCCTGAGGGTGTTAATGGAAAGAAATTCAACATTAACATTCTTTGTCTTCATAGATGGAGTGATACAGATTAACAGAACATATTAAAGGATAGAATAGCAAAAAATACCTACATGATAAACATTAGTATTACTTTTTTATTTAACTGAAGTACTTATTCTATTTGTAAGCTTCATTCTGAAAAGTTTGCTGCACTGATTTACATTTTGTAATTTCCTTGAAATATGTAATAAGGAGCCTGTGAACACACAAAGCAACAAACAGACTGAAAGTCAAAAAGTTTCAGGAATATAAATGCTTGTGTTTCTCCTATCACTTGCTTCAATGCATTTAAAAACCACTACTCAGATTCTGCGGCCTCATTCATCTTTTTATCTTGACTACCAAGGAATAGTCACACCAGTCACTTCTTCATCTTTCCTTCCAAAGTATTCAAATACCTTTAGTTTTCCATCCATTTCTTTAACTATACAGCAAACTGAAACTTCTGTATTCAAATATAGTTATCACACACAAAAAATCTACGATGAAGTAACATTGTGCCCCCCACCTCACAGATGCAGTGAAAATGTTCATTAAAACTTTTCTTCAAGTAAGACTTGAACTATTACTATAGCCCATAATTCAAAAGAGGATAACTACGTTTAAATCCACAGAAACTAGCATGGTATTCTAGGAATACTACTACTTAGGAGACGATAAAGATAATATTTACTTCCCTCCCATTTGACATCAATCATCAACATACTATTTTTAAAGAGTCAAACACTATAATTAATGTATACCTGACATATGCAAAAGGGGAGTGGGGGAGAACCATGGAAAGACACTTCAAGATCATAAACTGTATTTCCATTCACTATTCTGTCCCAACATGAATAATGATCTTATTTATCTCAAAAGAAGAAAACTCTCAAAATATTACACTGGATACATTTCAAAACTCACTATAACCTACCACACACCAAAGTAAATATTGAGCTTTAAGTTCAATATATTTATTTAAAATTGTCCCTAGAATGGAGAACAGTAGCTTAACGTTTCCAAACAACTCCTGCTTTTCCAGCTTGATATTCAACTAAGTTTCTATTTTCAAACTCTGAATATGTGAAGTATATTTTAAAAATGATAGGAAAATTCTGCAAGATATTCCTTGAATGCATAACACGAATGAGATTCAAACATTAAAAATCCAAAGCATATCTTTTACTCCTAATAAGGAAAAAAAATAAATAAATTCTATTAGAAAATGTGGTTTCCCTTTGAATGGGTGAATAAAATCTGTATTTTTATTTTAGCATACCCAGCATTAGATTTTAAGTACAATAGTTTCCTTAACTAATCTCCATTTAATTGTCCTGCCTCAGCCAATACTTTTTTTGTTTTTAGCCTTTAGTATTACTATGTACCCATGGCATGCTGCCTGCTCACAACTAACATCCCCAGTCCTTTTTCAATTTTTTTTTTGTGGCACCGGGGATCTAACTCACAACCTTGTGGCTGCCAGGCAGACGCTTAAGCCACTGAGCCAAACTTCCGGCCCCAGTTTTTTGAGGCAGGGTCGCACTATGTAGCTCAGGTCAGCCTTGCACTCGCATTGCAGCCCAAGCCAGCCTTGAACTCACAATACTCCTCCTACTTCAGCCTCCCGAGGATTAAAGGCGTGCGCCATCACACCCGGCTCTTTTTCAATTTTTTTGATATAAGGTCATGCCAAGTCATTAAATTGTCCAGGCTGGGCTTTAACTTGCAATCCTCCTGCCTCAGGCTCCCAGAAGGCTGGGATTATGGGCCTGAGCCACTATATCCAGCCACAATCACGTACTCCTGATCCCAGTAACTGAATTAACATGCTAAAGAAGTCAGGTGTTATTCCTAAAGTTGTTTATGCCTGTTCACTTCTGTTTTTTGGGTACTGGGAATCGAACTCAGGACCTCATGCTTGCCAGGCAGGTGCTGCACAACTGAGGTAAATCCCTGGCACCAGTTCATTTTTTTACACTCCTTAAATAACTAAACTACATTATTTAAGTCTATGGACTGCAGTACAAAAAAGAAAGAAATGATTCTGTATAAATAAACGAAGAGCAGCTCAAAAGTAAGTTATTCTTTTAAAAGGTGTTACATTAAAGGTAATACAACTGCAAAACATTAGGGAACATCATAAAAAAGCCAGTAAGAGCCCAAAACCAGTTTTTTTCAAAAGTACCTTTAAACTCTTAATCTTACTTAGGCGAATCAAAACTGAAAACTGAGAATTACACGTAATGTATATAGTTAACACAGCAATAGCTCTCAGCATCACAAAAGATGGCATTTGCTCAACATGAAAAACTTGGCAACTATATATTTTATACATTTTAAGTTAAATTTTTTAAATAGGATGTAAATTTCCTATGATTTTCCTGATTTAACTTTTTCAATAACTTACCAAGTACAAGTCCCAATTTCACTAGATACAAAATTACACGTACCTATACAAAATTCTACTACGTAGCAATAAACACTTCAAAATAACCTGATGAAAAAGTATTAGAATATACACTCCACAAGGGCAAGAGTCTCCATTTCAGTCACCGATGTAGCCAGGTTCTGATATACGGGTGATGCTCACTGACCCCTTGCTGAATGAAGAGAAGCAGGAACTCACCGTGATCACGGCCTTGCTGAGACAGATGGATCCCCTGCAGCCATACTCCGTCTCATCTTCAGATTTGTAGTAGCTCAGAGTATTATTTTTCAAAACGACCCAACGATCCTGCCACCCGTGAATGTAGTTTGTCCACTGGGGGGTGGGAAGAGGATGGCAGAGGAGAAAAGAAAACAAAAAATAAGTCAGAAATCCAAACTTTCAAAACCCAAAATGTGAGAAGTTCTAACTTAGTTTTAAGCATAAAGAACAAAATGATAACAAGAAAAGTTGAGATTTTTGAGGCTATATAATGATTTTTAGCAAATTTTCCAATATTTTTAAATGGACAAGAAATAAAATACAATACTTTATCTCTGACATTGGAAGAACCAAACCAAAGCAGGACTCTGATGAAAAGTTCTCCTTTGTTCTCTGCATGCTTTGACCCTTCCTCCTCACCACCTCCATGGCATTTCAGCTGTCCTGGCCCTGGTCATAATGAATATATTCCACAGAAAAGTCAGTCCACTCATATGGTCTCTTTCCTACACCAGGCAATGCACCAAGGTCTCCAAATCAACAGAGGGATGGCGTCAATCACTGCCAAAATTGTACTTTTATTGTAAGTTACCCTCATATGAAAATTTATGACAGTCATAACTACACTGAAGTAAAAATACTAGATGAAATCTTTAGTCCACATCAACTTCAATTCTTCCTCTATAGTATTCAATACTACATATTTAAAATGACCAGTTAATTTTCCAAGTTTCTCCGAGGATACATTTTCTAATTCTGGAGTAATAATACAAATATAAAATTTGTTTTCAAAAAGATACTTGGGTTATTCTCTAATACTATGCCCAAAAGTGATTTCTGTGTGGCTAAAATACTGATGTACAGAGATCACAATCAATAAAATGGCAAAGGAAAAAATAGAACTTCTATGAGAAAACTTGATTTTGCATATTTCTCTTTATGCTCTGGGATTTTAAATATAAACAATTCCCAAAAAGTATCTACCAATTCCAAAAATTAATTCAAAAATGATAGTTTCAATATAATGAACTGGCTCAAGCTCTTCACCTATGGGAGAAATCTTTCTTTTCCTAGTTCCTGATTCAGCACATCTGAGATGGGTTCAACTTTTAAATCTTGAAATTCTCATTTTTACCACCTTAAGAGTTCACTTATACCAACAATTTAAGGGCTCTTTAATCACTATTTCCTTTTTTGTAACTTCTTGCAACATACCACCGCTTAGACATTTACTTCAAGTAAATGAGTGTTACATCAAAACTGAATTCTCCTTCTAGTGTATTTCCTCCCTATATTCCTATTTTCTTGACTGTACCCAATTCTGCAGTCAGGCAGAATCAAACCTCATTTAGGGTTACAGTGCATTATACGAACAGAATAGCAGATACAAGATTAAATAAACTACTTTACTATTTGCATGAGGAGAGGTTTGACAATTTCTGCAAGCCTCTGCTTGAATTACTGAATAAAACACTGAAAATGCTTAGTCACAGAAGATAATCTGTCCCTTCTCATTCCTGATAACTCATCACAAGATTCTATCACTCTTTCTTTCATATTAAATCCTTAAGTTATCATATTACAGTGATAAATGCATACCTATACTTATAGTAGTACAATTCACAATAGCTTGGAAGCAGCCCATAGTTCCATCAACAGATGAATATATGAAGTATAGTATTTATGCACAGTGGAGTACTACTGTGCCATAAAGAAGCATAAATTTTAAGAAAAGATACACCTTGAGATCATAATATTAAGTGAAATAAATCAGAGAAGGTTAAATATCACATGATTTCTCTTATAGTAAAAACCCAAAATATAAATACTATAAAGAGAAAATTAAAGATAACAGGAAGTAGGGAGAGATACCTTTCTCAAATGGAAAAGGGATAAAGAGATGGAAGGCAAGGGGAAGGGGGAAGAATTGAGATTTGTTATGTACAGTTACCAACTTTCCACGAGAAACATAATCATTACGTACTGCAAACATGTGCTAATAAAAAAAGAGAAAAAATAAATCCTCACATTTGCCTTGTCTTGCAAATATTCAACTATTGAACGAAATTACCAAGGTTCTTGATTCCTGAGAAGATCTAATAACTTTGCTTACTATCTTCCACTTCATCATAAATTACATAAACTTATTTAAGAATTAAGCATACTTGCCTACACATATGCCAATACATTAATTTTATTATGACTTCAGCTCTTCAATTTACAAGGACAACTTCCCATTGTCTATTTTACCAATGGGTCAGACTGGCATTTAAGACCCTCCATAGACTTATTCTTCCTTGCCTCTCATTACTACCCTTAAGATTAAGCAAGAATAAATTTAGTGTCTAGCACATAGTATCTGTATACGTAGCTAATGAAACTATCAATGTCTCTTGTTGGAACAGACCCTATTCCAAGTGACCAGAGGGTCCCCAGCAATTATGTACCTATGACTTATATTATTTATGTTATACATAAGCTTCAGGACTGCTTACTCAGTGAATATGGGCTACTATTATTATACCTGGAAGTCAGGTTTTTGCCTTTACTCTCATGTTCATTCCCTCACTTCCCCATTTCACAATTCAGACAAGTCAATATTCTGGACACTGAAAGAGAATTCAAAATTCCTGCAGCCAACAGTTCAACAAGAGCAATTCAAGAAAAAAAACACTCAAAATGAGAATCAGAAGCAAGTTTAAAATAAAACACATGGGACGTCAAGGGAAGGTATCTGCAACAGCTGACAAAGAAAAAGCTCTACGGAACGAGTACTGACAGGGTTTTGCAATTTTAGGCAACAAGTATACATAGAGAGAGAAAAGATGGGATGAATTCCAAAAACGATGGGGAGGATTCAGATAAAGTTTATTTTACTGGGCTAAGTTGCTTTCAAGTCCTACAAAGGCATAAGTCTTCCCCAACAATGTTTCATCCTAATATTTGTTATAAACACCTAAAATTACCATCTACCCAGTATTTTCGGAAACTTCCATAGGTATCTCAGATTATACAGAAGAAAAAAGCTTTGGACTGGAACATTTTTTACATAAATCCACACCCCTCCTCTTCCAGATCCACTCCATTTTAGGGTAGAAGAAATTAGGATTGGGATTTACTTATGTTCCTTCATAGAAGGAAAAGAACAGACGCTGAGCTGTAACTGTTGGTTCAGTAGCAGGTACAGTTAAAAACAACACACTTCCTAACATCCTCTGAAAATGTGTATCGCTTAGTGTGTTCAATACACAGTCCTAAGTTGTAAACTACATTTAATCCAAACAAACCCTGGAGGGGGATTCTACCAACACACACAATTGGTCAGTTATGGTAAAATGATAGAAGTTACCACTTTGCAAGCCTTATGTTTGACATACTCAAGCCTTTCCTAGACCCTCTCTCACAGGACTTTAAGGACATTATAAAAGCCTAATGTGAAACAATTCTACGAATGCTATCCAAATAACTGTAGGATGGAAGAGTGATTTCTTAATAGCCAGTGGTTGCACATGACCTGGTATCTTATGACCAGCTTGTTGAGGGATTGGCCTAAGCTCCCCCTCTCCAAGTTAACTGTTGGCTCCAGTTCTAAAAGTTTCACAGGAAGGGACAAGGAAGCCAAAAACTCATAGCAAAAATAAAAAAAAAAAAAAAAAGCACTATCAAGAGATCACTCAATTTCAGTCCTGTAAATGACTATCATTTACTGCGCTAGAATTTTGAAGTTTTTAAAAATACAAAAAAAAAAAAAGTTTTTGCCTTATTCCGAGCCCCTTATTGCAAAAATAATAATAATAATAACGATAACTTTATTAAATAATGCCCTTCTTCCTGGACTAAAGGTTGTTCTCCAATCTGCCAAGTTCCAAATTACTATTAATATTTTTTATACCGACTGTATCATGTGCCAATTAAACAGCTCTTTTCTGAAGCAGGGTAAGGTGCGAGGGGAAAAGTGCAGAAGTGTTCCACACCGATACCTCTCACCACACCTAAGATTACCAACCACCTCAGATTCCAGGTCCACACAGCCGCGTCAGCAGGGCCCCCCAGACCCCCTCGGATGGGCACCTCCAGACTGCTCCAGCTGGAAAGGTCGGGTCTGAACCGCCCCCTGGCCCCGTACTACTTGAGACGCCGCCTAAGTCCAACCCAGATTCCCACACCCGGGACGGCGGCCGCCCGGTCTCCAGGTGCGGTGCCCCCCGAGCAGGACCCCGGTGAAACCACGCTCCCTCCCGACCCACCGCCCCGCCGCGCTCCGCAGCCCCCGCCCGCCCGCCCGGACCGGCCGCCTCCCGCCTGCCCCACCCCAGGGCTCGGGCTCGGGCTCGGCCGCCGCGCGGCAGGTGAGGCTGGCAGCCGGCCCGCCGGGGCTCACCTTGCTCAGGACCCCGCAGCGCTCCACAGGCGGCCCCGACTCCGTCTCCGGGTCCTCCTCGGAGCCCGACGAGTTCCAGCTCTGGTTATCCGACATGGAGGCACGACAGGCGAGCAGGAGCCCGACTCCCGCTGCGCGAGCTGCGCCCAAGGAGGCGCCCGGCCCCGCGGGCCGAGCGTCGGCGGCCGGCGGCGCCGGGGGGAGCGGGAGCGGGAGGAGGGGCGAAGGCCGCCCGCCGCGCCGCCGCCGCCGCGCCTGACACCGAGCGGACCGGGGAAGGAGGGCGAGCGGCGAGGCGAGCCTGCCCTGCCAGCCGTCGGCCGCCGTCGCCGTGAGCCCCGCGCTGCGCCCGGCGCCGCCGCGCGAACCGGCCCCTCCGCGCCGACCTCAGGTCGGGGAAGGAAGGAGGGGGAGAAGAGGAGAGAAAACCCAACTGCGGGGACCCAGGTCCGCTCACACCTCCGCCACGGCCGCCATCTTCCCGCCGGGCCCACTATTTACCCTCCCCTCCCCTCCCCTCCGCACGCCCTCCCCTTCGTCCTCCCATTCCGCCCCTACACTCCGCCCCGCCCAGGCCCCCGCCCGGCGTCTGACGCCGCACGCCGAGCCTGGGGATCCCCCTCCCGCACCCTTCCGCCAGCCCTCGCGGGGGACGACGGGTAGCGGAGTAGGCGGAGCGCAGCCGGCAGAGGGCGGGATAGGCGTACTGCCGAGCGGCATTCTGGGAAGGACGCGCCGCCTCCTGGGAGTTGTAGTCGCGGTCCTGGGCCAGTGGTGCGTGTCCGGTTCCCGAAAGGCTCCGAGTCTGACGGTAGGTGAGCTTCGTTTGACAGTTGCGTGTCGGCCCTCTCCGCCTTGCTTTTGTCTCTGCCTGGTGTATTTATGACGAACTCTCCGGGCTTGCGGGCCAGGGTGGGAGGTAACTCCGGTGAGGATGTCAGCGCTGCATTGCATGGCGCCTTTCCGGAACCTCTGGGAGCTTGCCTGGGCAAAACTGTGCCGGCGCTTTCGCCTCAGCTGCGGCCGGGGGACGGGGGTGTGACTGTCTGGGGACAGAGGGAGTTCTTTCCCCGTCACCAGCAGTGTAAGTCACGATGGTTGTCATATTTTGCTCTTTACAAGCTAAGCTTCATACTTGACGCTTCCCGCCTTTGAAGAATTCCTTCAGTCGCTTCTCAAGCATCTCGCCTCGATAAGGTTCTAGAGTTTTTATTTTGTAGAAAATAATTTTGAGGTTATGAGAACAAGTGACACTAGAAGAGTTTTAAATGCAAACGAGACTGTCAAGCGATAGCCTAAGCTACCTCTTAGCTATAAATGAGTATCTTCTTGAGACCCAGGTTAACCTTTCCTACCTACCTATCTACCTACTCCTGATAGATAGGAAGGGTTGCAATAGAGTCTTTGTAGTATACCAAAGACCAAAGTGCAGGAGTTTTATTGAATAATAAAGGAGTGGGCAATAGAAAAAATGGTGCAATTGATGGAAAGAGCAATTATGTTTTTGCGTACATTATAAAGATAACTTACTTTGAGACCTTTGATTTTTGTGGCTTTCCCTTAACTACTTTTGTATCCTGTCGATTTCTTATAATTGCTAACAGTAAACTACCTCAATAAACCTGAGAAAAAATACCTGCTTACTACCTGGATGGAAAGATGAGACTATTTTACAGTCAAGGGAAAAGGCACAGTGGTAGGAAATAACTGGTAGCAATGTAGCGAGGCAAGCTTTACTGGTATCTTCAGGAAAAACAAGTGTCTGCAAGAAGTACCTGTGTTATCTTTCATTCTCCTAGATTGACACTCAGTAGATATTAAATCTTCCAAAAGTCAGTTACGAATCATTTTCCCATTGTGAAATCATGATAATGTGCAATTGAAAGTTAGTCAAATGATTAAAGCCTTGAGAGATAAAGGTTTTGAAAATACTTTGTCAGCATGTTAAAACATAATCTCAAGGTTGTCATTCAAAGAGATAAAACCCTCAGCACATTTTTCCTTTTCATTGAATTACAGAAAGTATGTCTTCAAAATGTTGAATTAAGCTTTATGTTGCTTTGCTTTATAAGGTTATAGTTCCTATTTATGATTTTTTTAAGCACTAGATTGTAAAATCATTATGTGAATTATTGAGAAATTCACCTCATAATGCAATTTAGAATCCCCGGAGTATGGTATAATTTTATTTTTAAATTGAACTTTCTGTTGTATTTGATGTCTTTATAGGTTGTGTGTGATCATTGCCACCAGTACTTAGGTTACTAAGGTGTCCACTTACTCGGTGGGAAATTGCTTCATTACTTAGTATTAATGGGACAGAAATTGCCTTTTTTATGGAAAAAAAAGGGGGGGAGGTTTCTCAGTCAGGTGTGGTGGCACAGGTCTGTAATCCCAGCAGTCAGGAGGCACAAAGACTGGCAAGTTTGTAGCCAGCCTAGAGTTCAATCCCAGCCTGAACTACATAGCAAGGCCCTGTCTAAAAAGAAATAAAAACAAAAAACAAACAAAATACTGCTTCCTACATTACTCCTTTATACTTATATGAGTACAATTTTTTAAGTACAGAAAGAACTTTGTATAATGATTAGAACACCACAATAGAGGTTGAGGCTTATTTTATTATTGTTAATGGAAAGAAGTTGCAGTGGAAAAATAAAATGTATGTGCTTTCTCTATTCTTTGGTGAAATGATAGCTTTTGGGTTTTGTCTTACTTAGGGCTTTCCCCAAGCCTCTTATAAATGTTATGGTATTTCTTTTATTAATTTTATTTTTATAATTTTTTTCCAGTACTAGGATTTGAACCCAGGGCTTTCACACTGATCTATACCCTGAGGCCTGTTTTTATTTTTCATTTTGCCCAGGCTGAACTCAGACTCACAATTCTCCTTCCTCAGCTTCCCAGAGGGCTGAGAGTACAGACATGAGATACTACACCCACCTATTACTTTTAAAACTTGAATCTAGCTGGGATTTATTTTTGTATATTGATAGAGGTAGGAATTTAATTGATTAAAGGTGGCCACTTGGCCGAACACTTTACCAGTACAATAGTCTATTCATTCCCTTCTGTGTTTATGATATGCAGAACCTGCATATATAAAGGCCTGTGTTGGGACACTGTTCTTTTTCATCGATCTTTTTCTCAATGTCTACACTACCAAATACTGAGTTAATTACTACTTCTTATACTATTTTCATATATACAATTGAAAAATTCTTGTGTTCTTTTTCATTTGGATATTTTTCTATATCTTTTTTTATAGATAAATTGTAGAATAGCTTGTAAAATTGCGTGAAAAATTGTGTGGGATCTGGATTGAGAATGCACTTAATTTGTGAAGAAATGACATTTTACAGTATTATCTACACTGGCCAGATACTTTAACTATGTGGGCTGATTTACTCCTTTAAAATTATATAAGGTAAGCATTGTTGGCCACTTTTTTTTCTTTGCACAGAGTCTCTCCATGCAGTTCAGTCATGCCTTTAACTCACTACATAGCCCAGGATGGCCTTGAACTGAAGGCTGTCCTCCTGCCTCAGCCTCCTGAGTGCTGGGGTGACAGCATGTACCACCTTGCTTGGCCTCACTGACCACGTTTTAAATTGTATGAAACTGAAGCTCAGAGAGGCCAAAGAACTTATACAGTGTCATGTAGTTACTAAGTGGCAAAGTTAAGATTTGAACCCAGTCCTAACTGATTTCAAAGATTACATAAACATTTTTCTCTGTTTAGAGTACCTCAAAAAGTGGGAAATATCAATGTAAATCAATAATATAATCTGTAGATAAGTTCATCCAAGCCGTGGTGCTCTTAATTCAGCCAGCAATTTTTAACATTTTTCTTTTGCTTAGTGCATCTATGCTGTATTACTTAATGTCAACATCAACTCTGTAGAATTTATTGTATCTGTTGTATTTCTGGTATTTTGGATGAAGAAACTGAACCACAGAGAAATAAAATAATTTTCCAAAGGTCGTATTGCTAGTAAAAGACATAATTAGAGTTTGAACCTAGCTATCTAAATTCCAGAGTTCATTCTCTTCTCATTAGAGTTCTTCATCAGTTCCTCTTCTGTCTCCTTATTCTTCCATCTCACCTCACTTCCCCAATGAAATCACCACTAAATGACAGTCTCGAAACCTTCATCTCTGCCCTCTACTTCCACTACCAAGACGCAGAAGCCAAAAATCTAAAGGTGTTGGAACTGAGACTATTTAAAATGTCAGTGATCAACAGAAGGATGAGGGCCATTGTGACAGAAGAGCATGTCCCAAGTGGAAATTAAAACATTGTCTGATTTTTTTAAATGGTGCTGTATAGAGCCTGTGTTTGTTCCCCTCCAGCTGCTGTAACAAAATACTGTAAGGACAGAAGTGGGGAGGAGGTGGGTGGGAGGGGATGACTCTGGTCTCTTGTGCTCTCATAAGGGTGCCATCAGATCGAGGTCTCCTTTATTTAGGTCTGACTTTTATTTAACCTTAATTACCTCCTTGTAGACACTGTCTTGGAAACTTGTATGGAAGGTTGTAGATACGAAGTATGAGTTTTGGTGGAAGACCATGACTTCATAACGAAGTCTGTAGGTTCTGTATTCCTAGAGTATTTACTGTAATAAAGATGCATTTTTAATTCAATAGGGCTTTGTTAGTAAACCTGGCAATTTTAATTGTTCCTTTTAACACTCTTCCACTTCCAAGTGGAACCATAGCGATTAAAAATTGGATATTTTTATAAGAGACATGATTTTGCAAACTTAAAAACAGATGTTAATCTATAAAATACAATAATATATTAATAACAGCAATCTAAAACCTAGCAGATAGATGAATAAAATTCAATATGTGAATCATGCAGCAGGTGTTTTTTGCCTTATTTTAATGAATATGGTAGTTAGATGGTGAAATTATAGACCGTTTGAGTTTCCTTCTGTGTACCATTTTGAATGGAAAAAACACCCAAATCTATGTAGGTTGAATGTGCATTTATTTGTGTTAGTTGTAGTGTTCCTAATACTTCTTCATATGAAAGTGTTCTAAGTTAGTTTTCAGCCTACAGTTGTTGATGTCCCCCATTTTTCTCATCACCATCAAGAGAATTAATGATTGTAACATTTCTTAAGAACTGTCTCACGGGGCATGGTGGCACACACCTGTAATATCAGCACTGGGAGGCTGAGGCAGGAGGATTGCCATGAGTTCGAGGCCATCCTGGGCTACCTAGTGAGACCCTGTTTCAAGGGAAAAAAAAAGTTTCTTTCCCTCGAGTTACTGACACCTATGCGTTACGTTTTGGTGCATACATAATATGTCACAACTAATTGCTGCCTAGGTACAAAAGGACCCCAATTTTGGAGATGTTAAAATGACAAACATTATATGGCCTTTAGGCAATGAAATATACTTGCTTTTTATTAAAGCATGCCGTCATTTTTCCTGAGATGGGTATTTGAGTTTCAGATTTTTATGTATACAATATAATTTTTATATAGAGTCTACCACTATGCAAATTGCATTTTCCTTTTTGGGATCTTTTGAAAAGTTTTTTTTTTGGTCTTTATTAGTAAAGTTTGTAGTACATAATGATTACATTCATTGTGTGGAATTGGTACATGTACATAACACATCTCAATTATCTACCCTCTTCCCCTTTTTGCCTGTATCATATTCATTTATTTATCTTACAAATTCTTATGTAGTTAATTATCGTACATACAGATTAACAGCCAGATTGACACACCAAAACCATATAAAATACATAAGACCATTACACTAAATCAAGGTGTACTTTTAAATACATTACCCATACTGGATTGCAATGACTTTCTTCTCTCTCTTCTTTCCTGTAGTCTTTTATTTTATATATTGTTCTTCATATAGCTGAAACTATGCGATACTTAAGCTTGTTTGTCTGATTTATTTCACTTAACATTGTGATCTCAAGGTGTATCCATTTTTCTAAAAACAACGCAAGTTTATCCTTTATGGCAGAGTCATATTCCATTGTGCATAAATACCGTGTTTTCTTTACCCATTCATCTGTTGATGGACATGTAGACTGCTTCCGAGATTTAGCTTTCATGAATTAGGCTGCGTTAGACGTGGGTCTGCATATGTCACCGTGGTGTGACGTCTTTAACTCTTTGGGGAAGATACCCAGCAGGAGAATAGCTGGGTCAAATGGAATTTCTAGTTTTAATTTTTTGAGGGATCCACTCCCATTAACGAAGAAAGTTTCTTTCCCCCTCTCCTCTGCGGCCTCACCAGCACTTGTTATTGTTTGATGTCTTAATGATAGCCATTATTTATGGAGTAAGATGGAAGCATAGTGTTGTTTTAATTTGCATTTCTTCAGTGACCTGCGACGTTAAACATTTTTTCCTGCATTTATTGGCCATTTGGATTTAGTTATCTAAAAAGTGTCTGTTTGTTTCAGATACCCATTTTAACAGTGTTGTAAATATCTTCCCTGTATTGCCCTATGGCTTTGTTTTTAATTGCTGCATAGAATCCTCTTTTTATACGCAGTCAAAAATTTTCATTTGTATAGCCAGGTATGGTGGCACATGCCTATAATCCCAGCACTCCGGAGGCTGAGGCAGGAGGATCACTGCAAGTTCGAGTCCACCCTGGGCTACGTAGTGAGTTCAAGGCCTGAAGTACATAGCAAGACCCTGTCTCAAAAAACCAAAACCAAAACCAAACAAAAATTTCATTTCTCTTCTTACATAAGCATTTTCATGCAAAAGCTTTAAGAAATGTCAGTTTAATTTTATTTTTGTGCAGTTGTCTAAAACTCTTTTGGGATAAATTTTCAGTAATGGCATATATACATTTTATAGTATGATGATGTCAACTTAGCCCTCTAAAAGGGTTGAATTTGCTTACAGTTCCCAGTAGTGAGGCAGAATCCTTCCTCCTGACTTCAAGACAAAAGACAGCAGTAGAGTGGAGTCTAAGCAAGCTGTGCTGAGGAGATCGTAGCAGGAGTTCCGATGCCAGAAGGAAGCACCCTGGGAATGGTGACGAAATGGCCTAGTATGTTTGACAGGTTGTGTGCTGTTGTTACGTGTCCTCCAAGGCTCTGTTGATTAGAGGAGGCAGAAATATACCCAAGACAGCTCGAATGAGAGAGGGATTAGTGAGGAAATCTCAGGATCCTCAGCTGTCCTAATCCATATTGGAAACGTGGTGTTTGGGGGTCCCTCTCTGAGACCTCACGGAATCTTACCTCTCTGAGTCCTGCGGTCCCAGTGTGTGTCTCGGTCTCTTTCAGCTGTCATCTTGCTTGTTTGCTGAGCCTGGTTTAGCTCCCTCTCAGTTTCTGGGTCCTCTCAGTGTCGATTCAGAGTCCTGGAAAGAAGCAGGTAGTTTGCCAGTTGGTGCTTTAATCAGCTTTTCCCAAGAGCGGGAAATACAAGGCTGCATTTTTTGTGGTTTGTTTGGAGCGGGAGCCTGACTGGAAACAATAGGCACTGTATCTAAAGCATATTATTTTCATTAGAGTGTTTCTAACTATATGGGTAGGAGGGGAAGCTCTAAGGAAACAAATGCTTTGTATGTATGGAAATCTATTGTCAAGCACCACACAGATTCTACTGGTGTGTAATCAATGTTCAGATGATTGCATTAGACTGCATATGTAACTTTCCCCTGCTAGTATTTGAGTTCTTTTTTTTTTTAATTTGAGTTTATCAGTGCAATGTAGCACAGAATGACCACATTCATTATAGGGAATTAGTATCTGTATATGATACAGCTTTTTTTTTGGTACCGGGAATCAAACATGGTGTATCTTAATTCCTCTTTTTTTCTTTCTTTTTTTTTTTGTTCCCATTTCCATCCCCACTTTTCAAGCCCCCTTTCCCTCCCTGTTCCCAAAGCTTGGTTTTCACTTTCTCTTTCTTTTCTCATTTTTAATTTCTCTTCCCTCCTTTCCCCTCGCCCTGTTCTATTTCCCTTTTCGTTTTGAACTGTTTCTTCCTACTTCACAGTATCTGTTGTACATTTATGATTTTATTTACATTTTCAGTTTCTCACATGAGAGAGAGAATGCGATATTTAAATGTGTGTCCAGTTTATTTCACTTATGATTATGGTCTCAAGGTCCATCCATTTAGCTATAAATGTCCCGATTTTATCTTTCTTTATGGCTGAGTAATACTCCATTATATAAAAAATCTTTTTTATCTATTCATTGGTTGATGGGCATTTTGGGTAGCTTCTTTGGGTGCAACAATTTTTGGATTTTTATTCATAAGTTTTGTCTTTTCTTAATTCCTACATCAGTGCTTAGTATATGGAAGTCATTTAATATAATCAATGAATGAATTAGCCCTTTTCTTTCAGATAATCAATTTAAAAATACAGCATACAAAGTATTATGTAGACTGCTACAGGGATTTTAAGCTAGTAAACTGTTTTTTTTTTAAAGGTAGGGTTGAATGGGACCTTCTGTGGTCAGGAGATCATAACAAAACTGGATAAGAAAGGTACACATGTAACTATAATAGCTAAACTATTGTTTTTATAAGTGAAAGATGCTGCCTTTTGCTTCTACCATCTGATAGTAATAAACCCCGTTCTCTAATCCTGTTTTCCTTCTGCTGGCTTTCTGTGAGTCACTTGCCCCAAGTCATTTTAGTTATAAAAAAGTGATCATTTGAGACTTTAAAGAAATATTGTCCGGGATTCCTGATCCCTTTTTCTACCAAGTTATCATGGAAATGATTTTATTCTCAATACACTCAAAATACTGTACTGTATAGGTCTCTCTGTGACTTGCTATTCATGTGACATTGAGCGTATTCCCTAAATGAAGTTCAGAAATTTGAAAGATTTACAAAGTGCCTCTGCAAGTTGCTGTGATTCCCCAATTTAGCCTGTACTACTTGCCCATTTAATGCACTTTTTCCTGTTTTGACTGATAGATCATATTGGCCTTTCCCAGGGTTCCTCTCTGGCCCATTACAGAATCATGAAGTTTCTACTAATACGTTGATTCACCTTAAGCTTAGAATTGAAGGAATAACTGGCTTCATCCCTAATATGACGACTTTGGATGTATATTTAATAAATG
Source organism: Dasyprocta punctata (assembly GCA_004363535.1). NCBI lineage: Eukaryota > Metazoa > Chordata > Mammalia > Rodentia > Dasyproctidae > Dasyprocta > Dasyprocta punctata. Next base: position 57,480 of record RJWM01009267.1, read on the forward strand.
ATTGCTTAACAAATGGCATTATTAATGTAATCATTATTACTATAGTGTATATCCCAGTTGTGGTGCTGTTTATGTGCATTTGTAAGCTGATATTTCCTTAAGTATGTCAAAGTGGATATTCATTTACGTGAAGTGTGCAGAATGCATCTACCTCCATTCTGATTATGAAAATTCTAGTTTCAGAAATATAAGAGGCCACAAGAAGTTTGCATGTAATATATCTCTAGTGACACTGTACAGAATTGCTATAAAATAATACATGTACTTAGAGAAGTGAATATATAAACACATGTAAAGTGAATGAGGGTGTATTGAGGGGATTGCTTACCTATTCGTTTTAATCTTTTTTGTTGGTACTAAAAGATGATTGTATTGTATCTCATCTGGCATGCATAGCTTCCAAATTAATTATTTTCAGTTAGAATTTGATATTCACAAGTGTGTTCACACCCATTGTAAGCAACCCAAGTTTACTAGTCTGTATGAACTATAAAGAATTTATCAAGTTTTATTAAATGGTGGAACAAACTTTTCCAGTTGCCTAGAACGTGAAAAGCCTCAAAATCTATTTCAAGCTGGGCATGGTGGCGCACGCCTTTAATCCCAGCACTCGGGAGGCTGAGGTAGGAGGAGCGTTGTGAGTTCGAGGCCGGCTTGGGCTACAATGCGAGCGCAAGGCCGGCTTGAGCTGCATAGTGCGACCCTGCCTCAAAAAACTAGGGCCGGGAGTTTGGCTCAGCGGCTTATGCGCCTGCCCTGGCAGGCACGAGGTTGTGAGTTTGATCCACGGTGCTGCAACAACAACAAAAAAAAAATTCTATTTCAATAAAAATGCATTGTAATTGATCTTGGGCCAATTTATACTCTTTATTCTCTTCATATAACTAGTCCCTGCAGCAGAGAGCTGCAGAATTTTCTCTTCTTGTTGCCTTTGGTTGTACTAATTTATTTCCTCTTCATCCTCCCCCTTCCCTTGCACTGCTATGTGTACAAATATGCGTTACTAGTGTCACTGGTTTCCCTCTTGTGGTCTTCCTCTACCTGTAGCAGTGGCTGGCAGCAGCAATGTGGAAAACTGAAACAAACAGTGAGAGCTATATGGAAAAAAAGCTGTAATGGATTTCCATAACCTGAACATCTTCCTGTTTTAATTGACTCATAGGAGGAGATGCCTATGTTATGCCAATTATTTTTATTTCTTTGGTTGTGTGTGGATGTGTTTGTGTGTGTCTGTGTGGTGCTAGGATTCAAACCCAGGACTCATACATACTAAGCAGAAACTACAACTGAGCTATCCCCTCAGCGCTATGTCTATTCTTAATTATTACTTCAATTCTGTTTCCTACCTCAGTATGCCCCTATTCTTTTCTCCATTTTTCTAAGCCCCACCCATTCTTCTTTATTTTGGTCTCAAATATACGCTTCATGTTCTTGTTTCATATCTCAATGCCATACCTTTATCTTCCACCAAGGCGAATTAATTGTGACTCCAAATGGTTAATAGTGTTAAGCTAGGTTATCCCTATTATGGAGATGGATATTTTCAATAGACACTGCAAGTGTTTACTTTCCTGACTTTTGCTTTGCTTTTGGCCATCCACATTGCATTACATTGAGGTATTATTTATTACTATTGTTATTGTTTTGTTATTATACATACTGTTGTGTCTTTTTCTGTTGCTTGGTCTTTCTCCCCCCGCCCCCATGCAGTGTTGGAGATTGAAAACAGGGCCTTTGCACTGAGCTGCAACTCCTTTTTATTTTATTTTATTTTTTAGTACCAGGGGTCAAACTGACAACCTCGCGCCTGCCAGGTAGGCGCTTTCGCCGCTAAGCTAAATCCCCAGCTCCTTTTTATTTTTGAGACAAGGTCTCACTAAATTGTTGAATTGCCTGGGCTGGGCTCCAGTTTACCTGCCTTCGCCTCCCGAAGTGCTGGGGTTACAGGCTTCAGCCACTAGCTGTTACTTTTGTCATTTAATTTTTCAGGGACAATTATATCTTGCAGGGAATGGGAGGATAGAGGATAGGGATGCTCATTAATACTTTGTTGTGTTGCATACAGTGACTTGGGAATATGTCATATCCCAATGAAAATTCCGACATTCAAGAATAAGACAGTGATTTCACAGAGTTTCAGAGGTTATGTTTGTTATCCTTTTATCCTGTTTCCTGTTGTACAGAGGAGACCCAAACTAGTTATGTTTTAAACAGAAATAGTGTTACTTATTGTTGAATAGAATTGGAAATGTATTCCATTTTTTAAATTTTTTTTTTATTTTTTATTTTTTGTACCGAAGATCTAACTCACAACCTCACACTTGCCAAGCAGGCGCTTATGCCACTGAGCTAAATCCCCGGCCCATCCATTATCTTGTATTTATATCTGTTTGGTTTTGTGGAATATTTGTAAGAGGTAGCTGTTGGTATTTCATAGATGTAATTATAACTGTAAAAAATGTTTTTTTCTGAAAAGAACATATTATATAATTATAGTAGGTAAGCAATGATGTTAGTATCTATTCTGCAAGTACATACATCTTTCTGTTAAGATTAATTTATTTTTAGTCAAGCTTTTGGGTCTCTAACTTTTAACTTCTTTTCCTGTTACATTGAGAACTTCTCTTGTAAATGTTTTACAGTCCTGTTGTATAAAGCAGTGTTATTTTTTAGAATCTTCATGATACGTCTTTTGTAAATATGTTTTGCTTCCGATTTATTTTGCTGACCCTTTTAATGTTTCACTATTTCTGTAATTTCAGATCTTCTCATTCTTGAATAAGCTAAAAAAAAGTATGTAGAACATACATATTTCTATAATGATATAGTTTTATAAAAATACAGTTTATCTTTACTTCCATTTAAGTAAATATTTATTAAGACTTGGCCAGGCATGATGCTGCACACCTGTAAATACCACTTCTCCAGAGCTTAAGGCAGGAGGATTGCCATGAGGTTGAGGCCAGCCTGGGCTTTCTGGGCTACATAGTGAATTCAAGGACACCCTGAACTGTATAGTAAGATCCTGTCTCAAAAAAAAAAAAAAAAAAAAAAAAAAAGACTTGCTAAATAATGATCTTGACTGGAATGCTTTAAAAATGGAATATGTTACGTTCGCCTTTAATCCCAGCACTCGGGAGGCTGAGGTAGGTGGAGCGTTGTGCTTGGGCTACAACGCGAGTGCAAGACCGGCCTGAGCTACACAGTGCAACCCTGCCTCAAAAAAACTAGGGCCAGGAGTTTGGCTTAGTGACTTAAGTGCCTGACTGACAGGCGCGAGGTTGTGAGTTCAACGGTGCCACAAAAAAAAAAGAAAAAGAAATATGTTACATTGTCCATTTTCTAGCATCCTACTGTCTTGGAATCTGGCAATAATTATGCATATAAAGACACAGATATGTAGTTAATAATTACATTATTATTAATGACCAAGTAAAGATTTAAAATTACCTATCACCGAGTAGGTGTTCAGTTAGTCTTTGCTGATGAATTAAATAAGTTCATTGATGATTGAAAGAAGCTTATAAGAACTGCAGTTAAGAAGGCCCAGAAAGAAATCACCAGCATGATTGCAGTTAATGAGAGACTGAAAAACCAGATTCCATCGCAGCTTTCTGTAAGGAGGATGATTTATCAAGGACCTCCTCAAGATCATACACTGTTTTAGATTCAAGTTTGTTATTCGCTCTTCACAAAAATCTTTTAAAATATACATTGTCTTTATTTTACACATAAGGAAATAAAGTTGTCAAAGGTAAAAATCTAGCCTAGACTTTGGACCTTGGAAGGTTGTACTATATACTTTATTACATGTAAAATTGATTTTAGATTTTTTAAAAAGACAAAAGATTATCACCCTGAATGATTTTAAATGATTAAACATTTTAAGTTACCCAAGCCTACCCTGGGTAACTTAGTTACTTAGCAAGACTCCACCTCAGAATAAAAAAGAGTGAAGAGAGCTAGAGATGTATCTCAGTGCAAAAGCCCTGAGTTTAATTCTCAGTACCATCTGCCAGCCCCCTAAAAGAGTATTTTCAAACATTTTACATGTACTCATTAAGGAAAATGTAGAAGATAGTTTTTTTGATTTTTGGTTTTTTGAGTCAGGGTCTCACTAAGCAGTTCAGGCTGGCCTTGAACTCACTTTGTAGCCCAGCCTGGCCTCCAACTCATAGCCGTTCTCTTGCCTCAGCCTCCCAAGTGCTGGGATTACAGGCATGTGCCACCATGCTGGCTTTATATACCTTTTAAAATTTCAATAACATGTACCTAGTTTACGTTTTTCTTCTTGCTAGTGTATATGAACAACTCTGTGTTCTGATTACCCAGAAATAATTTAAATAACCTCATGAGAACCCATTGGAACTATCCTTTTGTTTTATGTCAGTAAAATAATAGCATATTGATAATCTTTTATACTGTATAAAATAATCATTGTCATGTAGTATGTTTTTTATATTTTTGAGCTAGTTTATGAATAATCTTAGAATAATATAAAAAATATATCTTTACAATTTTAGATTGTAAAAGAATCACGACACTGCAAACATATTATGGCTTGTATCTAGGTGTCTGTCCGTCCCCCCCACCCCGACACACAAAGCCTCATGCACTGATAGGAGAGGCTTTATGGAGGTGGCTAGATCTTGGCTATATGAATATGGATTAAGGGTGTGTGATATCCTGATTAGTCCCCTACTTGGATTAGAGTGGTCTGGGTGTGGCTGCATGGATTTACTGGAGCAGGAAGCCCCACCCAGGGTGTGGGTGGCACCAATTAATGTGGTTTGTAGTCTGAAAGGAATATAAAGGGACTGAAGGGAAACTGGCTCTCGGCTTTGCTAATTTCTACATGCCCTGCCATGGACTGTTTCTTCTCTGCCATGCCCCTCTGCCATGCTGCCCTGCCTTGGAACCAGCTGACTATGGACTTAAACCTCTACAAACTGAGCTAAGATAAAACTTTCCTCCTTCTACTGGTGGGTGTTGAGTATTTTATCCCAGCAATGAGAAACTAAGTGAAACATGTCCTTAGAAATCAACTAGTTGCTCATTGACTCTTGTGCTTGAACCTGGAACTGTTGATATATAAATAAAGACTCCAGATTTCATATGCATCTTTAATTTATAGGTCCTAGCCAATCACTCTTTCTGGTTTTTATTTCATACTTCTATCATCAAAACCCCAAAACACTGAAAATCTAGAATTTATAATCTTGTTGAAGAGAAGACAACCATGTCCTTTCCTCCTAGATTGCAAATATTTCTTTTGTATACTTATAAACTAGTATTATAAGCCCAATAAATTTCTTTTATATCATTAATTTCTTTTCTGTCCCCTTTATATATGCATTTGGCTTAAGCACTTGTCCATTTAAAAAATATATCAAGTAACTTTTACTACACATACATCTTAAAGGATGAACAGTGTCATATAACATCCTTTTAGGAAAATGCAACATTGTGAGTTTCTTTGCAAAATATACCATGATGAATTTCGTTCCATTGGATGATTAACTGGATAGCAATGTCATATTTCCTTTTGTCCTTACAAATTCATTGTTTAGTCACTTATTCTAGAGTTTGAGAAAGTGGTATCTCTGAATCATCTGAGAATTCAGTCTGAGATTTTGCTTATATGACCAATAACATCATCGTAGTCAAGATGCTGTTAGTCTCTTTGCATTCATCTTCAGATTGGTTTAATGATTTTGAAAGCTCTTCTGTCAGTTTTCTGTTTAACATGATGGGCAGAAAATGGAAAATTGAGAACTCTGAAATATGTTCAATAAAAGCAACCAAAAATAGAGAAAGAAAAAAAGAAAGACTAAACCAGCCATAGTGAAATATACCTACAATCTAAAATAACTATAGACAATACAATATAAAAACTGAAGGATGATAGACTAATTATTTGTTTTCACTACAGTTATTCCATTAATTATTTTTATCATAACTGCTAAAAATAATGAATGGTGACTAATTCAAAGGATAATGAACTAACAAAATTAAGATCCCTAAGATACCATTATATATCTTCAATTTATGTAGGAGTGATGCATCCACATAGTAATTGCAATGTAGAAAGAATTGTATTGTTAACTATTTTATGAGTAGTTTCTTTTTTTGTTCTTTGAAAGATGTCAAAGAAAATGTGAATAAGATATGAAATATCAATAGTTACAAATAAAGTTGCTCAAAACAGGCCTGGTGGCACATACCTCTAATCCCAGCACTCAGAAGGCTGAGGCAGGAGGATTGTTACAGGTTCAAGAGCAGCCTGGGCTACAAAGTGAGCTCAAGACCAGCCTGAACTGCATAGTGAGACCCTGTCTCAAAAAGACCAAAACAAAGAGACAAACAAGCAAAAAAACCATTTAAATTAGACCTCATTGATCCTGAAGATACACTGAGGCTTAATAAACTGCATTCCTTATGAACTATTTGCATTTCCTTTTCCTGGCCCAAATGAAAAGGTTAACTATTGTAATTCATTCCAGAATAATAATACTTAGACCAAATGAGGCACTCCTTATCATAAGGATCAAAGTATATCTTATTATGCTAATTGATTTACCTTTGCTTAATCTAGTGAAATTCTTGCATTTTAATTTTTTTATTTAAGAGAAAAAAGACACAAAAAAGAAAAAAAAAAAAGCCAGTCAACCAAACAACAACAAACCCAGTACAGTAACAGTACAGGTTTACAAAACAAGATGATAGGAATTTCACAGTGGTTGTAATGTTGCATATTGTTACCTTCAAAAGGACTGCTTAGATTAATTCTTGCATTTTAAAATAGAAAATAGTATCACACATATATAACAAATATTTCCCCATTTTATTTAAAAAGTCTTTGCTTTAGAGATTATTGTTAGCTTTTTGTAGAATGAGCACACAAACTATTTTGTGGTTAAGATTAAGTTAAATAGGTACATAATAGAACCAGCTTTTGTAGGTAATATTCTTTTTATTATTTTTAAATTTTTTTTTAATTTTTTTTTCTGTGGTACTGGGGATCACACTCACAACCTCCCGCCTGCCAGACAGGCGCTTAAACCACCGAGCCAAACTCCCAGCTCTGGTTTTTTGAGGCAGAGTCACACTATGTAGCTCAGGCCAGTCTTGCACATGCGTTGTAGCGCAAACCGGCCTCTAACTCACAGCGCTCCTCCTACCTCAGCCTCCCAGTGCTGGGATTAAAGGCATATGCCACCAAACCCGGCTTCTTTTTAAAAAAGGCTGGGACGTTTTAAGTCTTGGAAAACCCCTTTGTCTTAGTCAAGGGTTTATTTTGGAAAGATAGAAAATAATGTAAATATATGCAATATGGGAGATGTAGGTGGGTTAGAGAAGGCATTGCTGGATGTTGAAGGCAAACACACCAGATGTTAATAAAGGCAGTTGAAGAGGAAGCAGGAGTTTCCTTTGGGAAAGTGTTCATGGAAAGCACAGGAGCCTGAGTTAACTCTGTTCTCTGAAGGAAGTGATAGAAATGGACAGCATGAATAGGTTCAGACCCAAAACTGAGGCAGTCCTAGTTACCTCTCTTTAATGCTTGATGGTTGAACCAATCTGTTAACCCATCTGAAACCAATCTAGGATTAAAATTCTAGAAGCGTCTGGAGTTTACTTGACTGCTGTCCTTCCTTTGGATCTTGAAGAAAAGCCAGTGTTGTCAGCAAACATCTGTCTTAACTTGTGGAATTGCTGCCCTTTGGAAGAAAGACAGTTATTTTAGTACTTTAGGAATATGAAATAGGTAAAAATCCATTCTATTTTAGGTTTTTGAGAAACTTCTACCTCCAGTATGGAGGAGTAAGCTACACATAAATTCTGCAAAAAGTTCAAAAATCAATTACTTGAGCACTCTAGAGACTGAACAGGTATATTTTAGAGGGCATTAAAACTTGGAAGAAGTGACCCTTACAGAGTAAGATTCTCATTTGTTTTGCAGTTTTGTCTTAAAATTCCAGTAGAAAACTTACCATCCATACTTCTGAAAAAACCAGTGGAAGGGGGGCTGAGCAACTAAGGCCACCAGAGAGTGGGGCGTCAACCCAGCAAATGAGAGAGCCCGCGGATGGGAATTGTAAACGCCGTGTACTATATAGGCTTTACCTAGGTCTCTGGCTGGCCTATGTCTGCATGCCCAGAGCAGACTGAAAGCAGTCTGAATGGACATCTGAGCCTCTGTCTACCCACCAAACCTTAATGAGTTTTCGGTTCAATTGCCTATTAAAAACATTAACATAAAAGTATATAACAACGCAATTCTCATAACAATATTCACAATATCCAGGATACAATATAATTTATAAATCTGGAAAATGTGAACTGTTTTTCAAAAGAAAAGATGTCAACCCCAAGACCATCTAGACGTTGAAATCATCTGACAGAGAGTTTATAGCAACTGTTACAAACTACATTTATTGTAGTAAAGCAGTATGTTTGTATGCCTGAAAAGAAATTTCAACAAAACTAAATACAAAAATAACCAAATGGAATTTTTAGAGCTAAAAGAAATCTGAAATTAAAAATGAAGATTTTGGTTGGGCTTAATGGCAAAATCATGACAGAGGAATTGGTCCATCTTCTTCAAGATAGAGAATACTAGTCAGCTTTCCCATCTCGAGGAAATTCTGAAAACCCAGTTTGAAGCAGAAGAGGTTTAATTTGGCTCATGGTTTCAGAGGTTTCATCCCGTGGTCTGCTGTCTCCAAGGCGGAAACGTGATGGAACGTGCTGGAGCGAAGCCGCTGGAGCGGGAGGACAGCGCCAGAGAGGAAGGGGCCACGCCTCCACGACCCATGGAGACACCCAGAAGAGTGCTTTACCCAGCCGCTGGGAAGCGCTCAAGCCAATCAAGTGGACAATCCAGTTTGTCACATAGAGTTTTTTTTTAAAAATTCAACCTAAAGAAGGGAAAGATAAAGATTAAAAAGAAAAATAGAAAAAAATAGAAACTCAAGTACTGACAAAATAATATCAAAAAAGTAACATAAAGCTCCAAAAGGAGAAGAGATGGGAAGAAAAAAAGAAAGACTATTAATAATGGCCAAAATCTTCTCAAATTAGGAAAACATTTACATACTAATGAAACACGGAGGACCTCAGACAGCGTAAGTGCAAAGTATTCCATGCGGGTTAAGTACAAAGACCGTGATGGTCAAGCAGAAAATCTTGAAGACAGAGAAAAATGATACCTTATATAAAGAAACAGTGTGAATGCTTATGGCCTTAACAGAGAACAATGGAGTAACATCTTTAAAGTACAAAAAACAAATAAAATAACGCTGTCTGTGGTAGATTGACAGCTGGTGATCAACTTGTAATATCCAGCTGAACTGAATTGGCATGGTGCTGGGGAGCATCGCTTCTGGCTCTGGAGGGGGAGATGTGTGCTGTTCAGTCTCCAGGAGGAGGTTGTCACGCTGGCTTCCTGACATGAACTCGACAGTTATCAGAGGAGCTGAGGACCTCGTTGTTACTGAGGATGGCTGTGGTACTTTTCAAGGGAGCTCTGGTCCTTACTTTGAGCGTTGTTTCCTGGCTGTAGTGCAGAACCCTCAACCTACTGGCACAGACCCTTCATCCTGCTGGCACAGACTTTCTAGCTTCCACCGCTGACCTTTGGGCCTTCCCAGCGCAGATCCGTGAAACAGACTTGCATGAGTCATTGTCGTGGTCTGTAGGCCTCCAGCTGGACTTGTGAGGGGCATTGTCATGAGCTCTAGGTCTTCAGCTGAACTCGTGCAGGACATTGCTATGGGATCCAGGCCCTCAGCTGGATTCTTTGGTTCTCTAGTATGTGGACAGATTTCCTGCACATTTTTTATATTTGACTCTTTGAGTGACTATAATAAAATAATCTTTTAAATTATGTGTCCTGCATTGAATTGTTTCCCTTGAAAACCCTGACTACAACCCTATCAATTTGATATCCAATGAAAATCTCTTTTGAGAATGAAGATAAGATTGGCCTCTGAGGCAGTGGTTATATATTTACACACCGGTTGAAAACGGCTCTAGAGACATTCTGGGTTTGAATTTTGGCTTGGTTACTTTATGTTATTGTAGATAAATTACATAAATCCTATAAGCCTCAATTTCCTTACATATTTTATTAATAGATATTGTATTGAACAACCTAAGTCAGCAAATAATCATGAGTAATAAGAAAATGCTTCTTGAGCATTTAGTACTTGATTGGCCTATGGGAAATAGAAAATACTAGTTATTATGTATACATATTCTTAGCTTTTGTAGCAAATGTAGCCAACCTTAATGGAAACCGATGTTTTCTGTTTTCTGCTTCACTTTTTTTTCCCAACTTTAAAGAGGTTGCCTGTAACTTGAGATGAAATCACTATCAGTATTGTGAAAGAGAAATCATTCTAGCTGCTCCATTGCATTTTACAAAGATAACATTTAGGAAGTTCTCACTGTTAGTAAAAGTAATACAGGGGAAAACAAATTCCTTCTCTTAAACAATTTCGGATCCTCATTAAGTAAAATGTACAACGTGAAATTTTATCGATCCTCCTTTTATCCCTTATTATACTCTTTCATATGCCTTTTATAGTTCTTTGCTTTTGTTTTTCTCAAAGTATTTTGAAAACTGGTAATTTACCGAGTTGGAGGCAGACTTCTGCTTTTAATATGAATATTTAAAAATATAAGGCAGCCAGGCGTGGTGGCGCACACCTTTAATCCCAGCACTCAGGAGGCTGAGGTAGGAGGAGTGTTGTGAGTTCGAAGCCGGCTTGGGCTACAACTTGAGCGCAAGGCCGGCCTGAGCTACATAGTGTGACCCTGCCTCAAAAAACCAGGGCTGGGAGTTTGGCTCAGCAGCTTAAGCACCTGTCTCGCAGGTGCGAGGTTGTGAGTTCAATCCCTGGTGCCGCAAAAAAATAAATAAGTAAAAATAAAAAAATAAAAATCTAAGGCAGTTTTTTCTATTTGAAGTAGAAGTTAGAAGTATGGGAGTTGATAAGAGTCAGTGAGGGACATTGTTTCTTTGTCAGTTCAATTTGAGTTTAATATTAATAAACATAAGATATTCTCTTGGACTTTGTTTCTGCATTTTCTTTGAACAGTAGTGGTGTACACTGTCCAGGATGGTGGGCTTCTTTTTTTTTCAGTACATTATTTTATAATTACAGAAAGCAAATGCAGATCTACATGCTAACACAGACAGTACACACAGCTCTTCGGGGGAGGTGGGTGGGGGTGGACATGGGTGTAGACCAAGCCTTTCTGCGGCTTACAGAATGGGCCAGGACAGCTGCTGCAGCTGTGAGCCTCCCATGGCAGTGACAGAGTGTGCGATGCCAGGCTGGAAGCCCCAAGCCCTGTCCCCA
>RJWM01009268.1:0-68782 GCA_004363535.1 Dasyprocta punctata
CAGTGGAAAAGTGCCATCGGCCACATGATCACCAGCAGAAACGACTAAATTCTACAGGGTTGTGACTGTGTTGCTGGTATTTTTTGATATAGGAATTCAACAAATTACATGAGATATCAACATTTATTATAGAATACACTGTGCAGTAGGTGATTTTGCCCAGGTGTAAGCTAACGTAAGTGTTGTGACACATTTAAGGTTAGTCTTGGCTATCATGCATGTTAAGAACATTAAATGCACATTCAACTTGGCAATATTTCCAACTTAAGAGGGTTTTATAGGGTCATAACTCCTCATCACCCAAGGAGTAGCTGTATATCCATGCAATGGACCATATTTAACAATGAAAATGAAGGAGGTTTTGATGTACACACACAGATAAGTCTCAAGGAGTTATGCTGAGTGGAAGGATCCAGGCAAACAGAAGTCCAGTGGTCCATCAGGACCTGTGGGAACCAGCTCCAGGACTCCCCTGCAGACACCAAAGTCTGTGGATGCTCCAGTCCTTTATCTAAAAAGACATGGTATTTGCATATGACTTACAAAAATCCTTTCCTGACCTTTAAATCATCTCTAGATTTGTTATAATCCCTATTGTAATGTAAATGCTATATAAACAGTGATGATATTGTATTGTTTAGGGAAAGAAAAATACAGTGTACATGTTTAGTATATAGTTTTGATCTGTGGTTCGTTGAATACATGGGTGTGAAATTCATGGGTGTGGAGGGCTGACTGTACATATACATACATGGTATTGGTCTGAGAGTGTAAACACATGTCAAAACTTACCGAATGATATACCTTAAATGGGTCCAGTCTATTTTGCCTCAATTACATCTCAATAAAGTTGTTAACCATGGGACAAGGCTGAGGCAGGAGGGTCACAAATTTAAGCCTAGTCTGGGCAATTTAAGTGACATAGTAAGACCCAGTGTCAAAATTTAAGAGCTGAGGATGTAGCTCAGCGAGAAGGCCAGTACCAACCAACAACCAAAAACCACCAGAGGACTTCTATATAGTAAAAGGAGCTACAGAGAAGGTACCCAAGGTCTTTTAGTTCTGTTTTCATCTATTTGGTTTGCTGTTGTATCTCTACTGCCTAAGTCAGTATCTTTTCTAGAAAGTGCTCAACAAATATTCATTTGAAGAATTCTTTTCTTTATGTGTTAGTGAGTGATAAATTATTTTTTTGCCAATCAGATTTTACTGGTACATTTTAGATACACATAATGATCACATTTGTCACAGAAAATTTGTAGCCCTGTACATGATACAACCTGTTCCTTTTTTTTCTCCCATTCTCCTACCCTCCCTTCAAGTTCTCCTCCCCTCCCCATTTACAAAAGTTTTATTCCCATTTTTTTCTTTTCTCACTTTTTAACTTTTCCCTTCTTTCCCTTCCCCCTCCCCCTCACTTGTTCCCCTCCCTAGTTGAACATTTTCTTCTTATTTTACAATACCTATTATACATTTTGGTCCTTATTCACACTTTTGTTTTCTCACACCAGAGAGAAAACTGTAATCTTTACACATGTGTGTCTGATTTATTTCACTTAAGAGTATGGTCTCAAGGTGCATCCATTTACCTGGAACTGTCTTGAGCTCATCCTTCTTGATGACAGAGTAGTACTCCATTGTATAAAAAATCCAAATCATCTTCATCCATTCAAGATTTGTCTGTTACGAGCCGGGCGTGGTGGCGCACGCCTTTAATCCCAGCACTCGGGAGGCTGAGGTAGGTGGAGCGTTGTGAGTTCAAGGCCGGCTTGGGCTACAACGCGAGCGCAAGGCCGGCCTGAGCTACATAGTGCGACCCTGCCTCAAAAAACCAGGGCCGGGAGTTTGGCTCAGTGCCTTAAGCGCCTGCCCTGGCAGGCGCGAGGTTGTGAGTTCAATCCCCGGTGCCGCAAAAAAAAAAAAAAGATTTGTCTGTTACAAACTGTGCCCCTATAAACATGAGTGTGCATATATCGCTGTGGTATGATGCTTTTAATTCTTTCGGGAAGATACTGAGATGGGGAATAGTATGGAACCTCTAGTCCTAGCTTTTTGAGGAATCTCCACACTGATTTCCACAGTGTCAACAGACGTTTATAAATGAATGGCTGGCTTCCTCTAGATAACACACACTATTGTCTCCCTCGTGTGAGAAACAAAGTGTTACTAAGATTCAAAGGTACAACAGATATTGTGAAAGGGAAAGAAACTGCTCAAAGGAAAGAACAACTGGGATGGGAAAAAAGAGAAAAGAGGAAAGGGAAAAATCTATATAAACATATATACACAAGATATCTAAGATAATTATACTACTAATTCTATTAGTTCATGGAAAGAAATTGTGATGCTTATATTGTTTGATCTGTTTTGCACACCTGTATCTTGTAATCTGAGCAACTATTTCAAAGATGACAAGATGCAATATAATGTTGTTAATTCCCTGTATGTTGTTTTGAAATCCTATATCATTTTTATTGTTTTGTTTTTTATTGCTTTTTTTATCTCTTTAAAATTAAAAATAAATGAATAAATAAAAACATGCATGTGAGAGTAGAGGCTAAGGCTGATTCCAAATGATTTCTATATAAAACTGAAAAAATAAAATTTCTTCTGAATCATGACTTTGTGACCATACTTATGTCTCATAATAATGTACTCTTCACATATAAAAATGCATAGATATCTAACCAATTAATACAGATTTTTGCTCTGAAACCAATAAACATTCCTGGCTTCAAAGGACTGGTTTGCTAGTAAATAAGGTTTTATTCTGATTTCCAAGAAAAAAATGTATTTATTTGACATCCTTTCTTGATAATTCATATCTTCACATTCAGTTTCTTTAATGGAACCACTATTAGATTTATGTTCTTTATTATAAATTTTTTTCTTAAATGTATACCTGCAGCAGTTCACCTATTTCAAAAATTTGGAATTCTGTTCATTTGTTATCTTTGAGACCACTTCAAATTTAAAGGCTACCTTATTGTACATTTAAAGTGTATATAACAGTGTGGTAGTTAATAAAACACTATTTTTTTCCTTTAAAAAAAAATAAATTTTCTTAGGACCTACTGCTATATTTAAGCTTCTCTTAAGGTAGAATCATTTCATTTCATTGGTTTACAAAGATCCTGAAGCAGCAAAAGTATGTCTAGTATAATGGTCCAAATTTCTTAATTAAAAAAACAAACTTTGTTCCATAGCATTTAAAATGTTTTGATCCTTACAAATGCTGAGCTAACTTTCTCAGCAATGGTGCAGCAGAGATCTGAGTTCCAAACCCTACTGCCTGCATGTGCTGCGCACAGGGCTCTCCCCCTGAGGTCTGCGGAGGATGGGTACTGTGGTGATACGCAGGGCTCTTCCAAGCTTCCAACGGTTGTGTTCTAATCTAACCAACCTCAGAAGTAATACTGGAGGCCACTATAATAAGGACATAAAGGTGCTAACCTTGTGTATCTCCAAAAAATCTTAAAGAACATGTTCTTAATAGTGGTTAGATAACATCCACAATAAATAACAGTTATCCAGGAAGAAGAAGCGATACGTATCTAGTTGGCCAGGGATATTGCTAACTATAATAAAATGTGTGTAATAATCACATCCCATTAGGAGTGAGTAAAATCCTACTTCACAGTAAGGAAATTTAGGAAAGTGTTATTTTTTCTATAGTATAATTTTGTAAGACATTGGGAAGATGCAAAAGTGAAGAAGGGAATAGAAAGAGGTGAACAAATATTACACTATTATTACGTGCCAAGCACTCCTGTGCATGACTTGTAACTGCCCTACCTGGCAGGGGAGAAGACAGACACTCGACCAGGTGAAATAATTTGTCCCAAGTTTGCATCCCTCACAGTGGAGTTCGCTTGCTATTCTAAAGTCATAGCTGTCTCATTACTCTACACAAACTGTCACAGAAGGAACAAAAGAAAAGCTTATGATATGCTTGGCTTATTGTCTGCTCACAAAAATGTCAGCTATGAGCAGCTGTGACAGTGTGGGCGGACGCGGGTCTGACTTACTTTAAGGAGGAATCCCCCACGCCAATGCAGCCCCGCAGGCTGAGCTTCCTCAGGAACCCACCGCATCGCTTCGAGATGTTTTCCACTACTCGACCCTTGGATGGAGAAAGTTAGACAAAGCATCATTTCATCTTACTGCTTACCTAGCAGTAGAATAACATGAAATTCAAAAACAGTGCTTGCTGCGCGCTTGCTGCACGCGCCTCCTCCACTGGTTTAAAACAGAGACCAGACTCACGCAGTAAGTGACAGAGGGGAGGGGGAGGGGCCCCACACGAGGCCATTAGTTCTTCCAGGTTCCGCCAAATTAAGTAAGGAGGAGGAAATCGCTTGGATTTACGTCACTGTTAAACATAACCATTTCCTTATTTATTAAAAAATAGACAAAAAACATGTACCTTCATAAAATATTTGGCAAATATATAATAGTAACAATTAAAATGCAATTCTACTGCGGTAAATAAATTGACTAAATGGAAAAGGAGTAAGGTTTTACTAACACTGGGGAAATAATAAACTCTGGTGTCTCAACACCCTCAAATCAGCACTTTAGGCAATTATTCTGTGCAATGCTCTTCACTGCTCTCACCCTTTTTGATTAGAAATGTGCTATTTAATATTAACATGTTCCTGTTCACCCAAACCACCAGAGGTCCATGCATGACTGTCCTACCATGTGGCTTTTTATTAATTTTATCAGTAAAAAAGACCAAAACAGTGATTAGACCTGTTTATACCACCAGTAATTCAAGCTACCTGATAGGATAGTCATGCATGTACCACCAGTGATTCAAATCACCCAGCAGTGAGACACAGGAATTACAGCCTTGCTGTGAACATGTTAAGGTTGTTTTAAAATAAACTTTATTCATTTGTCTAGGTTTACCTCTTAAATTGAAATATTTATATATTTCCAGATAAATACAAGGGGTGATCAAAATATATGCTGAATGTTTAAATTTTTTAAACATTTATTACAGTAAAAGATACATTGCCATTAATTCCCCCTCAAAACACTCCCCCAACCCCACCCTGAACACATTCGCCTATCCCATCGTTCTTGTAATTTTTCTGAAACAGTCCTGGAGGTCTTCTTTCCTGAGTGTCTTTACCAGATATGATGAAAGATATGGAGACCCCTGCTGCCAAGTGCCATCCAATGGAAAGGCTTACAGAACCATCACAGTCTATCCTCGTTCACCCACTCACTGGGCCTCACACTGTGACTTCTGACTCTTCCCAAAGTCAAGATGCCCACCAAAGATAAATGTTTTGAATCAATTTAGGACATCAAGGCAGCCACAGAGCACAACTAAAGATGCAGAAAGTGGCAAGAACAATGGGATAAGTATGTTCAACGTGAAGCAATGTTTAAGTCTTTAAACGCATACTGTATTTTTTGATCATACCTTGTAGAGCAGAATCCTGGGATTAGAAAGGGTTTTAAAGATTACTTCTTTATTTTGCAGGAAATTAAAGAGGCCTGAGGGATTACATAGCTTAAGTAGCCAAGCTGGAGTGACACTTCACATACTCAGCTTCACTCCTACGCCTGTACCTAAGGCCATTTCCCCATTCTTAATGCTGAATTACAATTCCAAGATCTTTCAGATCAATAAATATTTGTCAGATCTCTTACAAAGGACAAAAGTAAGGTTAAGTGTTAATGACGGAGCTGCAAGAGTTTAAAGTGGTGAGTGGTAAAACTCAGATTATGAGCATGAGCAAGGGGAAAAAGCTGTCACTGATACACAGCAAAAATAAGACAAGGGAAAATTTGGTCTTGATATACACAAATATCTTCCAGATTTTTTTTCTCTTCTGTTCTGCCTGAACACTCTAACATGCTGGGCATAGCGGCACACACCCCTGTAATCCTGGCACTCTTGAGGCTGAGGCAAGAGGATTGCTGTGCGTTTGAGGCCAGTCTGAATTACAAAGTGAGATCCTATCTCAAAACAAAACAAAACAAAACAAAACAACAACAACAACAAAACCCATTAATATTAAATCTAAAATACAGGGTGGGTTCAGTGGTGCATGACTGATATCCCAGCACTTGGGAGGCTGAGGCAGGAAGATTACTATGAGTTCAAGACCAGCCTGGACTACACAGTGAGTCAAAAGCCAATCTAAACTACATAGTGAGACCCTTGTCTCATTAAAAAGAAAAAATCTATGTGCTTGCTTTGGCAATGCATACACTAAAAAAGAAAAAAAAAAATCTAAAATGTAGTAAAAAAGGCAGGATAGAGACAGCAGTTACTTATCTTTCTGAAAAGCCCTCTAAACAAAATTAACTAACTTACCTCTACATCTGTTTGAAAGTTAAAAAGATCTATTCTTTGCCAGTTGCTGCCATCCAGGGCTAAGATATTCCAAGCCTGGGTAGGAGGAGAAAAAAGAAAAGGCAGTGGAGGTGAAAGAGGTACTTTTATTGAGTCTATTTAAAAACAAAAATTCTAGTTGCAACCTTTGTATTTTCAAACCTTTATTCTTGATATACATTAAAAGTTACTCAATTACAGAATGATAACATAATTATATTAAATTATATTAAATACAAAAGTTAATGACATTCTAACGCTTAAGTGAACTAAAGCTTCTCCTTATTCCAATGAAACTTGATATTTATTAAAAATCTAGAGAATACGCTACCTTTGAAATCTGTGCACATCGACACAAAGTTACTATATCCAAGAAGGAAAATATTCTAGAAAGAAAGGGGAAAAACACACAAAAAAGATATTGTTAACATTTCAGTATAATTATTCAAAATTCCTCAACTAGTAACACATAAGTGCACATCACCACTGCGAAAGAGTCAATGTTTGCACACTCACAAGCTGTTTGACACACCATACAAATTCTCTTAAAACAGAACTCATTAATCTTTTATTTACTTGGTTTTAGGAAATGAACACAGGAAAGTGATCCTAAGTAGTTCTGCGTGAAGACCACCTCTCTAATCTACCACACCTGGTGACAAGCACACCCTTCGAACATCCCTAACACATGCTACAAACCTCTCTTTGGGATGTCTGAGCCTCAAATAACATGGCCCGAACAGCTGACTGGCAGAACCCATTTGGTCAGATGTATTTGCACACCTGGCAGAAGGACAGCCTCATTAGCCAGCAGAGTCTGTAAGTGACCCTATTTCCTGAGCAAAAGCCAAGAAGCCACAGAGCATGAGAAAGCTGGGGGAGGAGGGGAAAGAAAAGAGAAGCAAACAAAAACCTGGTTAACAAGAGCGATGCCTCTCAGAGAAAACAGCAGCTGCCAGCCCAGCCGGGGTCTCAGTGAGGTCCCAACATTCTGACAGTGGCCGGGAGCCGCTGAGCGTGCCCTGAGCAGTGCTGCCCAGTGATGGCTGAAAACCAAAAGCAGCTTTTCTGGAGGAGGAGGGGGGACGGGGTGGAGGTCAGGGACAATTCTGTGTCTCAATTCTGGCATTTCTGGAAAGTAAATAAGAGTCTGTGTCTTTGGGTATGGGGTGGGGTGGGGAGGGGTAAGTTGGCAAGAAGCTACTCTAAAATTCCTCCAAATTCCCTGAGGTAACTAACTACCAGGGTAAGTTAACCATCCATGGCTTGGTGATGGATAACAGAACCCTGAAACTGGATCACAGTCTGATGGTAATATCATGAGACTAGAGACTGTGGAGATGCCATTCTATAACATAGGCTCTAGCGCAAAGGGGTACACTTAGGATCTTCATGCATCAGAAAGTACTGCTGAAATAGACAATAGCAAACATATACATACATATATACTAGCAAACATATTTCAGGGAATTTGCATGTCTGCATTGCCTCTATGGTAATACATCTTGGCCAATCCACAGGCCTGCCTGCCCGCAATAGCCATGTTCCATGCCATATGACTGCTCCACAATCAGCCACAATTGTCAGTTTCCTTAGAAGCCAACCACCAAAAAAAGAAACTAGTCACGCACAGTAAAACCACAGTTCATACTGGGGCAGGGTTCTAAAGAACAATGTAAGATACTGAATAGTTACATTCAGTTTCCCTTGAAAATCCCTTAAGAGTGTATCACCTTGCAGGACTGCCATCTCCAAGCAATAATAATAATAGTAATAATAATAACAAACACTGCTGATGTACTTACTCTGTGCCAGTGATAGTTTATGAACTGGTGCTATTATTACTGTATCTCCATTTTACAGTTAAGGACATTTAGCACAAGAGATTATGTTACCTGACCAAGCTACACAGAGGGAGGGCTGGGCTAGGATTTGAACCCAAGTCATCTGGCTGGCATACTGCCTAGAGAAGTTTACACAACAGTCTCCTGCCCAACTTGACTAGATGCCATTTCCTTTGTTGTTATCACCAGAAGTAGTAGCTTTTATTTCATAAACATGCTATTTTGAAAAACACAGAATCACATTAATTGAAGCGAAACGATCACACAATGAGACATACATAGAAACCAGGTGGAATAGAAATGTCATTTTTCATCTCATGCTTGTCACTCAATTTTATGGTTCCTGAATGAAAAACTACATTGCCTCAAATTTTGTCAATTTTTTTACATTTTTATCAGTGCATATTGGTTATACACATTAATGGGTTTCATTTTAGCAAATTGTCTCAAGTATTTACATAATATCCCCAGACATGCATACCCTAAAATTGAACGTAGTTGATTTTGCACAAATAAGCACGACGATACTTCCAACTGCCAAAATGCAGCTTAAGCCAATTCCTAACTCATGCTTTGTTTTGATGAATAAAATTAATGTCCTGAATAACAAATCCTGGGGTACTAGAAACAGAGATAGCTAATATGGTGGGAAACAGCTCCAGCCTCTCCAAAATATTTTTTTCTTGAAAATTACCTCCTACCCCAAAAGTGATAACTGGGGCATTATCACTTTTTTTTTTTTTTTTTTTTTTTTTTTTTTGCGGCACCGGGGATTGAACTCACAACCTCGCGCCTGCCAGGGCAGGCGCTTAAGGCACTGAGCCAAACTCCCGGCCCTGGTTTTTTTTTTTTTTGAGGCAGGGTTGCACTATGTAGCTCAGGCCGGCCTTGCACTGGCGTTGTAGCCCAAGCCGGCCTCGAACCCACAACACTCCACCTACCTCAGCCTCCCGAGTGCTGGGATTAAAGGCGTGCGCCACCACACCCGGCTGGCATTATCACTTTTCACGAGGTCACATCACAATAGTACTCGAGGTCATAAATACACAGGTGTGCGTACAGTTGAATATACAGTGGTACCTCAATTCACGAACTTGATTCTTTCAATGATTCTGGTCACAAATTGAGTTGAATGAGAACTGAATCAAATTCAGTGCTTAGGTTCAGTGCTGACCTCATGGAGAAATTTGATATGGTTCTCGCCCAGTTCAGTTTGCTACCAGAATCATGGAGAGAATAAATTTGTGAACCAAAGTGCCACTGAACTTCTGGACTTTCTATGGTGTTCCATTAGTCTGTCTATTTTTGCACCAGTAAGGTCCTGTGTTAATTATGAAGCTTCATAGTAAATTCTGAAGTCTGGAAATGTAAGTCCTTCAACTTTGTTATTCTTCATCAAGGCTATCAAGATTATTCTTGAATCTTTGAGTTTCCATTTACATCTCAGCATCAACATATCCTTTCACAGACACACACACACACACACACACACACACACACACACACAAACTTCCTGAAACCTTTAATAAGATACAATTAAACTTACAGAGAATTTGAGGGGAACTGACACTTACAATACTAAGTCTTCCAATTCAGAAATACAATACGTTCCACTATCTTTTCCAGGTCTTCTTTAATTTCTTACAATAAATCTTACACTCTTTTACACAGACACCTTGCTTATCTTCAGTTATTTTTCCCCTTGCTATTTGTTATTCAAATGATTTTTATTTATTTATTTATTTTTTTGCGGCACCAGGGATTGAACTCACAACCTCGCGCCTGCCAGGCAGGCACTTAAGCCACTGAGCCAAACTCCCAGCCCTAGTTTTTTGAGGCAGGGTCACACTATGTAGCTCAGACTAGTCTTGCACTGGCGTAGTAGCCCAAACCGGCCTCGAACTTACAACGCTCCTCCTACCTCAGCCTCCTCAGTGCTGGGATTAAAGGCGTGTGCCACCATGCCCAGCTTTAAAATGAAATATTTCAAATGTCATTTTCTAACTGCTGCTAGTATAGTTAATTTCCATATAGGTGTTCTACCCAGCAACATTTCTAAACTCATCTATTCCCTCTAATAATTTTCTACATATAAAATCAGTTTATGCTGAGTGTGGTGGCACAAACCTATAGCCCCAGAACTCTGGGAGGCTGAGCCAAGATGGCTACAAGTTTGATCCCAGCCTGGGCTACTTAGCATTTTAGCAAGACCCTGACTCAAAATTTAAAAATTTTAAAAGCTCTGGCAAAGTAGCTCAGTGCAAAGGCCCTGAGTTCAATCCGCACTATCAACAAAAAGAGAAAAACAAAAACTCAGTTTACTTCTTTTCCAGTTATACTTTCTATTTTTTTCTTGCCTTACTAGCAGCCATTATCTTCTCTAATACGATGATAAACAGAACTGGTAATAGAAGATATCTTTAGCTTATTTTCATCTTGGAGAAAATCTTGTGACTCTTCAATCATTGATTATGATATTTACTACATGTTTTATTTCCTGTCCTTTATTTCTTGTCAATTAATTACTTTTTTATATCTTGTAAAATATCTCAGTTTTGCACATGCATTTTGTTTTCATTTTAATTTGGTGGTGCAGGGGATTGGACCCATGGCCTTCACAATGAACTATGTCCCCAGCCTTTTCTCATTTTTTTGAGACAAGTTTTTGCTAAATCACTAAATTACCCAGACTGAGTTCAAACCACCCAGAGTGCTGAGATTACAGGCATGGACCATCATGCCTGGCTACATGCATGATTTTAACATCTCTTTAACATTTGGTTTTCCTCTCTTTAAAATTTTTCTTTAAGAACACAGAGTATAGTTACCATACCACCCAGAGTTCCCTCTATTAAGTTGTGGTACATTTGTTAGAATAAACTAATTTGATACGTATTCATTAACTAAAGCTCACAGTTTACATCAAAATTCATTTTCTGTAAAGTTTTATGGGTTTTGCCAAATATGCAACGCCATGTATCCAGCATTATATACAGTTTAGTGCCATAAAAATCACCCGTGCTTCACCTATTCATCCCTTCCCTTCTCCTAATAAACCCCTGATCTTTTTTGTTTTTTAGTTTTAATGAACTTGTAAACAAAAAAGCTCCCATTTCAAAATAAAAAAATCCCAGCTCATATAGATGTTTACATATCTAAGCGATTATATATCTAAGAAACATGCATGCATGTTCACTTATAAGATGCTAACCAAATTTCTGTGACAAATATGCTTTTTTAATACCAAGAACATCACTGACTCACCGAGTCCTAAGGATAATCTAGTAATCACTAAATTTTTAAGTGTTCACTTTAGATGCTTGTTATTTCTAGCATAGGTAAATAGGCAGTCTTTCACATACTCAAACACTGGAGTCTTTGCTACCGTATCAGCTGGCTTGCAAACAAGAAGCCGACCATTTAAAGGATGTTTTAAGTGGACAACCTGCAACCCAGGGATGGAAAAACCCTAAGAATGCATAACTGTGAACATTTACAACCATCACAACCGTGGCTGAAGACTATTCACGCCATTCTCCTGAAACGAGATCCCAAAACAGGATTTCAAAATAAAAGGTTTTCGCAAAGTATTAGTATATGCACAATTTCTCCACCAATTATGTATTAACCGTTTAACTTTTCCACTTGAAAAACTGCAATAAAAAGATGGATGCCATGTTTCACCATCTCAGTTAATATTCACAATTACAGCGGCTACAACTCCAGACAAAGATGCTGCCGAGTCAGCTCCCACTGGAATTAAGTTCTTTACACCAACTAAGTGGCTGTCCTGATGAACCCTTTATCATTAGAACAACTGGCTAGTGCACAATGAACTAAACTTTCTAGATCTGGGGAGAAACAAATGCTGCTCCGATCATCTGCTCTGCTTCCTCTGG
This sequence comes from Dasyprocta punctata, assembly GCA_004363535.1. NCBI lineage: Eukaryota > Metazoa > Chordata > Mammalia > Rodentia > Dasyproctidae > Dasyprocta > Dasyprocta punctata. The sequence continues at coordinate 12,099 of RJWM01009268.1, forward strand.
TCTTCATTTCCTGCTTAGAAGGCTGTCAGGGTTGGACCTGCTGACCCTGCCCACCAGAAGAGGCTGCTGCCACGCTGCCTTCACATTGTCCAATCACAGGTGTGCTGGCTTCACACTGTCCAATCACAGTTGTGCTGTCTTCACACTGTCCAATCACAGGTGCAGTCAGATTGGTTATTCAAGGTCCTGAAAAGGAGGCGAAATAGCTGCCTCAGATGCATGTAATCTGGGGCTTCCTTAAATCGCAGCTCCTAATAGTTTAGGTACTTGGCAAATTCCAAAAGAAGGGACTGGGTGCACAGTTCAGTGGCAAGCAGGAAGTCCTGAGTTTGATTCCCTGTAAGGGGCAGTGAGGAGGAGGGGTGTCCAAAGGAAACCCCTGATATAAAACTTCAACAGGAGTGGAAATGTTTTCACATTTTGGTTGCAGCCCTGAGCCTTTGCTGTGGCAGGCTATTAAAACACAAAGCATATCCTAGTGATTCCATGTCATCTCTACCACTCTGCTCAATACCAAGACGTGCACTGACACTGGGCAGTGTCAGTGAGCTTTTCATCATCTCCGTATGGTATGTGTTGCCTTATCATGTTTTCTCTGTACTTTGTAGCCAAACCCAAATCAGTAAGGAATAACTTATTACCATGGCACCTAATACCTATTAGGAATTTATCTGGCTTAATGCTTGTGTATAAAAGTCTTTGTACGCATATATTCAGTTCTACTATATAAAATTCTTTGAATGCATAGATTGTTCTATTGATCATCTGGTCAGATAACTTGGTTTGTTTTTCTATGTGCATCTGTTTTTGAGGCACAGTTTCACTATGCAGTTCATGCTGTCCTTGAACTCACTTTGTAGCCCAGGCTGACCTCGAACTCACAACGATCCCCCTGCTGCTGCCTCCATAGTGCTGGGATTACAGGTGTATCACCTTGCCCAGCTCCCCTGTTTTAAATATCTCTATAGTTTGGCTTTTCTGGAACATCAAATAATTGGAATCGTTGTTGATCAGATTTGCTTTTAAACTTAGTAATACGTATTGCGGTACATGTCTTTTTATGGCCTGCTGGATCACTACTTTTCACTCAATATTCCATAACACAGCTGCATCAGTTGTTTACCACTTCACCTACTGCAGACATCTTGGTGGCATCCAGCTTGGGGTGATTATGAAAGCTGCTGCTATAAACATTTGTGTGCAGGTTTAAGTCTTCTACTTACTTGGGTGTACCTAGGAGTGTGAATGCTAGATTGTGTATATTTACCTTCATAAGAAACCACCACAAGCTGGGCGTGGTGGCGCATGCCTTTAATCCCAGCACTCGGGAGGCTGAGGCAGGCGGAGCGTTGTGAGTTCGAGGCCGGCTTGGACTACAACGCGAGCGCAAGGCTGGCCTGAGCTACATAGTACAACCCTGCCTCAAAAAAACCAGGGCCGGGAGTTTGGCTCAGTGGCTTAAGCGCCTGCCCTGGCAGGTGTGAGGCTGTGAGTTCGATCCCCGGTGCCGCAAAAAAAAAAAAAAAAAAAAAAACCAGAAACCACCACAGTCTTCCCAAGCTGCAGTACAATTCTTGGCACCCACCAGCAATGAACTGGAATTCCTACTCTACGGCTACATTTTCTCCCACAAGTTTTGTTTTTGCTTTTAAGTATGTGCCATTTTCAGTTGAATTTTGTGAAAGGTGTAAGGTTAACCTATGTTGATTTTTTTCTGCATATAGAAGTCAGATTTTTCCAACATCATTTGTTGAAAATGTTTCTTCATTGAATTCTTTTTGCTCCTTTGTCAAAGATCAGTTGACTATATTTGGGTGATTCTATTTCCAGGCCCTCTATTCTGTTCCACAAATCCATTTGTCTATCCTTTCACCAATCCATCACCTTGATTATTTGCAGCTATAAATCAAATTTCAAAGTCCAGTAGTGCCAATCCTTGTATTGTGTTGGCTTTTTGGGTCTTCTGCTTTTGCATTTAACTTTCAAAAGAATTTGTCAATATCCACAAAATAACTTTGTAGTATTCTGATAGGATTGTGGTGAACCTAGAAACCAGGTAGGGAAAAAATAACATCTTAATACTGAGTCTCCCTATCCATGAATATGTAATACCTCACCATTTATTAAAATTTCACAGATTCCTTTTTTTAGTGTTTTGCAGTTTTCCTCATAGATCTTCTAAAACTTTTTAAGACTTATATTTAGATATTTCATGTTTTGATGCTAATGTAAATGACATGCTTTTAAATTTCAAATTCCAGTTATCTACTGCTGGTCTATGGAAAAGTAGTTTTTGTATATCAAGGTTGTGTCTTGTAACTTTGCTATAATTGTTTATCAGTTGCTTGTCAGGTGTTTTTGAAGAAACCAGATCAATAATATTGCAGTATCTCATAGTGTGGATATGTTGATTGTACCTTTAATGTAGTAGAACATTCCTCTGACCTCTATTTTCTGCACATTGGTAGGTAAATCTATAAGATGATCAGTTTCTGACTTTGAGAAAGATTTCTTTAAAAATCTCATGTTTTTCATCAGAAGAACACATATTTGATTATTTCTTCTTGAAAAGAAGCACTGATATTCAGTGCCCAGATCTATTAATTCATTAAGGGTTGTAAGACAGTGACATTCTTTTTTTTTTTTTTTTTTTTTTGTGGCACTGGAAATCAAACTCACAACCTCGCACCTGTCAGACAGGCGCTTAAGTCACTGAGCCAAACTCCAGGCCCTAGTTTTTTGAGGCAGAGTCGCACTATGCATTTAGGCCAGCCTTGCTCTCGCGTTGTAGCCCAAGCCGGCCTCAAACTCACAACACTCCTCCTACCTCAGCCTCCCAAGTGCTGGGATTAAAGGCATGCGCCACCACGCCTGGCTGACAGTGACATTTTAATCAATCATTCTTCTTGCACTTATTAGCTAGAGTACTTCAATAAAAAGAAATTTTATTTACAATTAGTTTACCTATTGGTAGGTTTGGGAAGGAGAGGCAATTTAAATGCTTGCTTCTTGGGCTGGGGATGTAGGTCAGCAGCATAGCACCTGCCTGGAAAGCACGAGATCGTGAGTTCAATTCCTGGTACCAAAAATATAAAATAAAATAAAAGCTTGTTTCTTTATCAAAATGATCCATTTTTGCCCAGTGGGAGCCTCTTCAAATTGGATTTTTTTTATACCAGGGGTCGAACTCAGGACCTTGTGCTTGCCAGGCATCAAACTGGATTCTGAGTACTTTTAAAAAAATTTTACTGAAAAAAAGGTAAAACAGAATTTCATAATAAGATAATAGAATAACAGTAGTTAATACATTACATATTGTCATCTTCAAAGTAGTTACTCAGAGTACAAGGGCATAAAAAATTCTTCAATCAATATTAGCACAAACTTTCCTTTTCAATGAACTAAGAGACACTAATAGTATAGCTACCTTGCATTTTTCTCCATTTTCCCTTCCTTCCTTTCTTCCTTCCCCCTTGTAGCTCCTTTTTCCTTTTAAACAATTACTTCCCATTTCACAAAATCTATTTTACATTCTAGACCTTATTTACTCCTTCAATGCCTCACACCAAGGAGACAATATGATGGTTACACACGTGAGTCTGATTTATTTTACTTATGAGGATGGTCTCCAATTGCATCCATTTACCTATAAAAGTCTCGTTTATCCTTTATGGCTGAGTAGTACTGTGTTGTATAAAAACATCAAACCTTTTTATCCATTCCTTGGTTAATGGGCATTTGGGTGGTTCCCAAGATTTAGCCACTACAAATTGTGCTGCTATGAACACAGGTGCACATATATCGCTGTGGTATGATGTTTTTAATTCTTCTGGGAAGATAAAGAGAAGGGGAATACCTGGATCGAATGGGACCTCTAGTCCTAGTTTTTTGAGAAATGTCTACACTGATTTCCACAGCGGTTGCACCAGCCTACACTCCCACTAACAGTGGAGAAGGGTTCCTTTTTCCCACAGCACCTGCAGCATTTGTTATTGGTTGATTTCTTTCTTTCTTTCTTTTCTTTTCTTTTTTTTTTTTTTGCAGTCTGCTCCTATATTTATTTTTTTATTTTACTTTTTATTTTAAAGATAGTAAAATCCAACAGGACATAACAGAACAAAGTCAATCAAAACAAAGCAGCAGAACTGGTATAGAACTTCGAAGAAAGATACTATGGATCAGGAGGCTGAGGTAGGAGAAGCGTTGTGTGTTCGAGGCCAGCTTGGGCTACAACGCGAGCGCCTGAGCTACATAGTGTGACCCTGCCTCAAAAAAACCAGGGCTGGGAGTTTGGCTCAGTGGCTGAAGCGCCTGCCCTGGCAAGTGCGAGGTTGTGAGTTCAATCCCTGGTGCCGCAAAAAAAAAAGAAAGATACTATGGAAACAACAGCTACTATAATATATCTTGCTATCTTCAGGATAGCTGACCATTCCAACAGGTATAGTAGAATTGAACCAAAAACACAACAGAATAAAACCAATAAAAACAAAATATAAAATAAAGCACACACAAAAAAAATCATCAGAGTAAAGCAAAACAATGAGAACCGTATTGGGCCTCAAAGACAAGACAGAAGAGAATCCCCCATATTTGCTACATTGCCTACTGTCATTTTCCAAAGACCTGCTCTGGCTGTCGACCCCAGGCCTGCAAAATCAACAAAACAATACTAGCATTTAGTTGCTTAATGTTCCTTAGTTGCTATCATTTTAGCCAGACCTCCGAACCAGCAGGTTGCTTACGGGAAGGTTGATGGTGTTGTCCTTGATTCTAAGCCCGCGCACCGGTTGGCATAGGAGAGGCACATGTTCCACTTCCTGGAGTCCGCGCCAGTTGCACAGTCCCCAGAAGGCAGAATAGTTGTCCTCTGGTCAGAGTCGCTTGGGCCCAGCGGGATGGGTCCTCGTGGGGCCCATTCTCGTTCTCTTCTGGGAGTCTGCGCTGGTCGCACAGTCCCCCGGAAGGCAGATTAGTTGTCCCTTGGTTGATTTCTTGATGTTAGCCATTCTTTCTGGGGTGAGACGGAATCTCAGCATTGTTTTAATTTGCATCTCTCGAATGACCAATGATGTTAAACATTTTTTCATGCATTTATTTGCCATTTGTATGTCTTCATCTGAGAAGTATATATTCACCTCAGATGACCATTTTTGGATTGGATTTTGGCATTTCAAGGGTTTTAGTTTTTTTGATTCTTTATATGTTTTAGATACAAGTTTTTTGTCTGAGGGACAACTGGCTGTAATTTTTTCCCACTCTGTGGGTTGTCTTTTCACTCTGCTGGTGGTTTATTTTGATGTGCAAAAGCTTTTTAATAAGATGAGATGCCAGTTTTTTATTCTTGATTCTGAGTACTTTTGACAAGACATTCTCAGTTTACTTGCTGTCTTGTAAAGCAGGGTGGTCTAGTTCCATCTCATACATTTTCTGCTTCAGTCCTAGAACCAGTCATTCCACCAAGAGGCCCTGGTTTCTTTTTATGGAAAATAACATTTCAAGACTACAATCTGTTTGCTAAGGATACTTAATGATACCAGACTGGTAAATTACTGTGAGACATTTTCAGTGGCCAGATCTGAAATGTCTATAATATATACATTACCTATACTGTAGTACAACATGCATTAAATTGTTCAAACCCTAGATGTAAAAACGCACATGCAACATTACCACTACCCATGTTCAATGTCTTTGTTTTCCCCCTTTACACACCTACATAAGTAAACAAAATACACCCCCAAATATATATAGTATTGTAATCCCAAATATTAAGTATGGTAATCCAAGTATTGTAATCTCTTTTTTTGTCTTCCTCTCAATCCAAAAAGTTGTTTTATAATCTCATTGAGATGTTACTGGAATCCTGGCAAGTTAATTTTAATCCACCACCTCCAATGCAACTCATGGCGAGAGTAAAGACACCAAGACATATTCAAAGTTAAGGGCAGCCAAGGGGTCCCAAGCCCAATCTCCGTGAGTATGTGTGGACAAAGGCTTTGATCCAAGACCTCTCTCAGAATTTATTATCTTGTGAAGAAGGGGGTGGCTTGAGGATGAGTGACAGTGAGGATGGTGGGAACTACATGAGTAACTTGAGTTGGCTGCCCAGGTAGGGGAAAAAAAAGCATCTTTGCAAAATGTAAGGAGAATGACATGTAGAAGGATCAATCTGCATAATTTAATTAAGGTAACAACTAAATTGTTTTCGGAGGCTGTTGCTTTAGTTTTTGATATGTAAACTTTCATGCTCTGGGGACTCATAGCTTCTTTTTTTTTTTTTTTTTTTTTTTTCGCAGCACCGGGAGTTGAACTCACAACCTTGTGCCTGTCAGACAGGCACTTAAATCACTGAGCCAAACTCCTGGCCCTGGTTTTTTGAGGCAGGGTCGCACTGTGTAGCTCAAGCAGGCCTTGCGCTCACGTTGTAGCCCAAGTGGCCTCGAACTCACAACGCTCCTCCTACCTCAGCCTCCCGAGTGCTGGGGTTAAAGGCGTGCACCACCACACCCGGCTCATAGCGTCTTTATCTTGAGGCTCATACCCAGTTGACATTCTTGGGGCTCACTGGCTCTGCCATCCTGCTCTGCTCACATCTTTTACAGAGAGCACTATGCGAGGAAACAGGAGACTGTCTGATGGCTTTAGAGATTACATACCAGGACCTCAGCTAGTCTTATTTGCAATGCTTAGAGTCAATTAAAGAGGGAAAAAAAATACCCTAGACAGCTCTGTACATATCAGTATAAAAAAAGTCTCGCTATAATCAAAGTCACAATTGTTCTGCATTCAAGGGTAGTCACTCAAATTGTCTCCTACAAGACACAATGTTGGCTTTTAGTACCACACATTAATTTAACTCAACACTGTACTCCACATAAACAGAATCAAACTTCCAGTGTTTTTACTTCTGTCACTCAGAATTACGAGACTTCCATGCAATTGCATGATGCAACAGTTTACACTTTTCTGTTGCTCTGTAGTGTCCTAATTAATATACTGCCATCTATACATTCTGTGGTTAAATGACAAGTAGGTTGTTACTATTATGAACAAAACATATGGATATTCTTATACACAGTTTTGATAGACATATGCTTTTACTTAAGTGTGTACCCAGGAGGAAAGTACATGGCAACTCAAGTGTTTACCTTCAGTAGCTTTGGCCAAAGTTTTCCAAACTAGTTGGGCCCATCTGTCCTACCATGAGTCATTTATGAGAGATCCAGTTGTTCCACACCCTTACAAAAATTGGGTACTGCTGTCCTTTTAACAGTAGCTTCCTAGTATAGGTATACATATGACTTTATTTATTTATTTTGTCTTTTTGAGACAGGGTCTCAGTTCAGGTTGGCCTTGTGCTTACTCTGTAGCCCAGGCTGGTCTTGAACTTGCAACGATCCTCCTACCTCAGCCTCCCGAGTGCTGGAATTACAGGAGTGCACCACTATACCTGGCCACGATTATTATTTAGTGGATTGCTCAAATCATGAGCAGTAATGCTGGGCATTGATTATTGATTCATACAACTATTGGCCATTGTGGGGCTTTTTATGAAGTGCTTGTTTTTTTTGTTTTGTTTTGTTTGTCTTTTGTCTTTTTAAGACAGGGTCTCACTATGCAGTTCAGGTTGGTATTGAATTCACTTTGTAGCCCAGGCTGGTCTCAAACTTGTGACGATCCTCCTGCCTCAGCCTCTCGAGTACTGAGATTACAGGCATTTGCCACCATGCTGGGCTTGAATTGCTTACCTTTAAATTTGGGGTTTTCCTCAGTGGCTTAAGTGCCTGCCTGGCAGGCGCGAGGTTGTGAGTTCGATCCCTGGTGCAGGAAAAAAAAAATTGGGGGGTTTTCCTTATAGATTTGTAGTTCTTCACACATTTTTGATAAGAATACTCTCTTGGACAAGGATATCTTCTCTAAATATGTTTGCCCTTTCACTCTTTTAAGTTGGTCTTTGATTATGTTTCTTAATTTTAATGGAGACCAATTTATCAATTTTTAATTGTGGTAAAGATATGATATGCCTTAAGAATTTTGTACTTTAAGGTTATGAAGATATTTTTATACTTTCTTCTAGAACATTTACTGTTTGACCTTACATACTTAAAACCGTGAACCATTTCAAATTATTCCACTTATAATCTGAGGTAACTGTCAAGGTTTTCTCTTCCTCATATGGTTATTCAGTCCACTGAGCACATTCAGCTACCCCTCTTCCATAAACTGTAACATGTTTTTGTTGTAATCAGGTGACCTTACATGTCAGTGTTTCTGGAATTTTTGGTCCATGAATCAAATGTCTTTCCTCACACTAACACCACTTTGTCATGATTGCTGTGGTTTTACAGCATTTTGTCTTCATATATAGCTGCCTAAGTCCTCCAACTTTGCTCTTCTTCTTTGAGATTGTCTTGGCTATTCTAGGTTATTTATGTTTCCAAATAAAACTTAGAATCAATTCACCAATTTCCAAACAAAACAAACTACTACAGTCACAATTAGAATAACTTTGAATCTATAGTTCAAGCTTCCAATCCATGAACCGGATATAGCTTCTAACTTAGGCCAAATTTCTCTCAGGTCCTGGTGAAGAGACCCTGTACATCACTCATTAGATTTGGTTTTAGGTAGTTTCAAGCTAGTGTAAATAACATTATCTTTGAGAAATCCACTTTCCAGTTATTTGTTTCTAATAAATATAAATACAACTGAAATTCTAATGATTGGTATTCAAGACTTTCTGTGTACACATTGTCATTTGTAAATGAGAATTTCTTTTTTTCTGTTTAAACTTAATATATTTTGCTTATCTTGCATTATTGAGTTGGTAGACTCTCCAGTAAAATGTTAAATAGAAGTAGTGATAGTGGACAACCTTGTCTTGTTCCTTTTTTTTTTTTTTTTTGTAGCAGGAATTGAACTCAGGACCTTGCACTTGCCAGAGAGGCACTGGGCCACTGAACTATATCCTTGGCCCATTGTTTTGTTCCTAAACACAAAAGGAAGATGTTCAGTGTTTGACCAAAGTGAAAGAGCTATCATAGACGTCCATCTTGTTAAGGAATTTGTTTTATTTCTAGTTCTATCATGAGTGAGAATTGAATCTTATCAACATGTGTTTTACATGTACTAAGATAACAGTACGGTTTTTCTCCACTCTGTAAACGTGATGAATTACATTAATTTATTTTCATATATATTAACAACCCTGCATTCCTGAAAAAAAATTTCATTAGCTCTGATCATTATAATTTTTACTTATTACTGGACTTAATTTCCTAAGGTTTTGTTTAGGATTTTTGTACCTATGTTCATAAAAAATATTGGCCTGTAACTTTCCTTTCTTATAACATCTTCATCCAGTTTGATACTAGGGTTACACTTGCCTCATAAAATATTCTGAAAGGATTCTCTGAAAGAATCAGTTTAAGATTAACATTACTTATCCCTTAAATATTAGAAAATTTCACAGTGATGCTTTCTAGGGTTAGAGGATTTCAGTAATAGTTTATTCATAATTTCAATTAAGCAGATTTTTAACATCTTCTGTTGGATTCTTTTTTCTTTTCTTTTCTTTTCTTTTTTGAAGATGGTAGTCCAAGTAGTCCAGGTTGTCCTCCACCTGATGGTGATCTTCCTGCCTCAGCCTCCTGAGTATTGAGATTACAAGTGTGTGCCACCAGGTGTGTTAGCTCTTAAAAGTTGTGGTTTTCATGGAATTCACCCATTTCACCCAAGTTGTCAAATATATTTTACAATTCTGTCCTTTGTCCTTTTTAAAACATTGGTACTCTTGTCCCCTATTAAACTTTTTCTTTCCTTTCAAGCTAGGGTTATCAATTTAATGATAAAAGTATCTGTTCATTTCTCTATTGACTCTTGTTTTGTTTTTTTAGAGTCAGGGTCTCACTATGTAGCTCAGGTCGGCCTTGAGCTCATGGTGATTCTCCTGCCTCAGTCTCCTGAGTGCTGGGACTACAGGAGTACACTACCGCACCTAGCCTTTTCTCTCTAATTTTTATCAATTCCTTTTACTATATGGTACTTTCTTTGAATTTATTCTGCTGTGCTTTTAAGGGTTTTGATCATTAACTTTTACCCTTCCTTTCTTATATATACATTTACAGCATTTCCCTCCACGGTCTTTACCATAAATCTTTATATACCATACTCCCATTGTTGTTTAGCTTGAAATGCTTTTGAATTCCCATTGTGATTTCTTCCTTGATCCATAGGTTATTTAGAAACATCTAACTTAACTTCCAGTTATCCTTCTATCAATGTGCAGCTCTGCTCCGATCACAGAACATACTGTAGATATCTCAATAGTTTGAAATGTGCTGATATGTACCTTATAGCCCAATTCATAATCTATTGTGATACACGTTCCATGTCCACTTGAAAAGAAGTCATCTCCTAAAGTTATTTGGTACTGTGTCTTGTATATGTCTACTAGGTTAATTGTGTGGTCCAAATCTCCTATATCCTTTTTGATTTTTTTTGGTGGGAGTCTGGTTATTCTATCACTTACTGAGATGGGTGTGTTAAAAGTCTTATATACCTTTAGTTGTTTCATTTTATATTTTTTCAATTTATTTTATTAAGTTCATAAAAATTTAAGGCTATCCTGTCCAACTTACTGACCCCTTTATTGGTGAGAAATGTTCTTCTTTGTATCCAATACACTTCTTGCCTTATAGTCTACTTCACTTTTTTTTTTAAGCAAAAAACAAAATATAAAAGAGAGGTGGGAGGAACTAAGTTTGGAAGGTAGATTTCTATATGTTAAAGCAACTGGTGCTCTAATTTCCAGATCACCAACCAATCCAAGAAGTCATACAGGAGATGGTGATGCTATAGGCATTTTTAAATTGCTTCCTGGCACAAAAAGAAGAAAGAAAGAAAAAAAAAACTACAACGAAATTTCAAAATACATCAATCAGGGGGTAACAATGGTACATTCGTTGTGCACTGTCATCCCCAAATCATTCACCCAGAGCACCAGACATCTGCATTCAATTGTCCAAACAATACCTTGTTGATACGAATATAATCACAACTTTCTTTTAATCTTTTGTTTTTTCATCTTTTGCTTTCTCTCAAATTGTGTCTTATGATTTTTTTAAACTCCAGTTTAACAGCAGTGTTAAAATCCACGTACTTAACTCTTTTTATGTTCCCTTCCTCTTTCCCTCCTCATTCCACCTCTTAGTCCCTATAACTTTCCTGTCTTATAATGTCTTCAGTTCATCTGATACCAGGTTTGATGGTACACACCTGTAATCCTATCACTCTTGGAGGCTGAGGTAGGAAAATCTCAAATTCAAGTCTAGCCTGTGCAATTCAACTACTTAGTGAGATGCTGTCCTCAAAATAATTCAAAAGGGCTGGGTATGTAATTCAGCCTGGATATGTAACTAGGCTCTAGGTTCATTTCTCTGCAGCACCACAAACAAATAGAAAAAAAACTCTAGGGGGAGAAGAAATAAAAGGGGAGAGGGAGAATTTCTAAGCCACATAATTTGTCTTGCATTCAGGCCTCTGAAGAATAGCTGATTCAGTGTCTGTCAAACCCACGGATACCATAACCAGGAACCTGACTTGAGGAATGGAAGTAGCTGTAGTTTTTTGCTCACTTATGAATGGCATGTTCACTGTTCTGTATTTACTCAATAAAAGCACAATTCAAAAATCTCCTCTATAATTTTCTTGTAATCATAGGAGCAAAAATCTTTGTTCTTTTTAACCAGAAGTATGATAATGGCTTTTATTTTAGGTCTACTTTATCTTATGCTAATATATCTGCAGGTAGTTACATCTCTACTCACAACTTTAAATCACTTTAATCATGTTTTCTTATCATCCAACTAAAATTGTTTACCACTGCACCTTACTCATACCAAATCCTCCATATATTAGTTATCGTCAGTTTTTGTTTATTTGTTTTTGCTGTACTAGAGACTGAGTCCAGGACCTTTGCTCTGGACTACATCCCTATCCCTTTTCAAAATTGTTGAGACCAGTTCTCAGTACGTCACTAAGTTGCCCTGGCTGGGCTCCAAACTTCTCCTGCCTCAGCCTCCCACAGTGTTGGGATTATAGGCATTTACCACCATTTCTCACTTTCTCCTTGTTTTTTTTTTTTTTAATACAATCAATAGTTACTAAGATTTATCCAAACAGTACCATTATTTAAATCACTATTTGTTTCTTATTCCCTCTGAAATCAAATTTATTAAAGTTTATCTTTAATAGCCTTTCAGGAAGGTGAACTCTTAAAAGAGTTGAAAGAAAAAATTTAACTAGATTTTTTTATTGAGGTGAACTTTCTATAACTAAAACTAACCATTTTAAAGTATTCAATTCAGTGAAGTAACAAGTACATTTTTATTTGATTACCAAAAATTTTAAGACATTTCCTTGAACCTTAAAAAAAAAGTATTCAATTCAGAATACTTAGCCCATTCACAACGGTGTGCCTTCATTACCTCTATCTAGTTTCAAAACATTCTCACCACTCCCCAAAAAACATCATACACATTAAGTAGTCTCTTCCTATTTTCCTCTCCCCTGAGCCCCTGGCAGCCACCAACATGCTCTGGCTCCATAGATTTATCTACTCTGGATACTTCATGCAATGGAATTATATATTATGTGACCTTTTAAACTGGGCTTCATTTCTTAGCATAATGTTTTTGAAATCTACATTATAGCATGTATCAGTATTTCTTTCCTTTTTATGGTTAAATAGATATACAGTAATACCTCAGTGCATGAATGCTTCTGTTTACACACAATTCAGTTCACATGCAAAAGTGTTCAGCAAAATTTCCTGTCAGTTCACCAACTCTGCATCAGGTAACAAACACGACTGTGGCCATCTTCCCCAAAATTGAAAAACAAACTAAGTTCATAAGCCAAGGTACCAAGTGAATGTGTGTGTGTCTCACAAGTTTATTCATCTGCTGATAGATCCTTGAAATTTACATGTTGGGCACTGTGTGCAATGCTGCTATGAGTATCTGTGTACAAGTATTTGTTGTAGTTTTCATTTGTTTGTGACATACGGTAGTCCCTACCTATCTAGGGTTTTGCCTTCTACATGTTCATCTACCTGTGGTCGACTATGTTCTGAAAATATTAAATTTAAAACTGCAGAAATAAACAATTTTAAATAGCAGGTCATTCGGAGCAATGTGATGAAATCTCATATCATTCTCATTCCTGCCCCAGAACGTGAGTTACCCCTTGTTCAGCATATGCTCACCAATAGGCTATATGCTCATTAGTCAATTTATTAGCTATCGCCGTTATCAAGTCTTGGTGTTCAGACTGACTGTGGTATCACAGTGCCGATGTCCAAGTAACCCTTGTTTTACTTAATAATGGCAGCAAAGCACAAGAGCAGTGAGGCCAGCAACTCAGATATGCCAAAGAGAAGCTGTAAGTGCTTCCATGAAGTATCATCTCACAGACCACAAGAAAGGTAAGCACAAAACATACTGAGAGAGAGATCACAGGCGCACAACTTATATTACTATACATTGTTAATCTCTTACTGTGACTAATTTATACATTAAATTTTATCATAGCTATATATGTATAGGAAAAGGCATATTTAGGGTTCAGTGCCCACCATTCCAAACATCTACCAGGAGACCTGGAATATAAATCACTGTGTAAGAAGAATTCCTAGGTCATACAGTAATTCTATCTTTAACCTTGCAAGGAACTGCCGAATTGGTCTCTATGGTGGCTACTGTTGGAGACCACTACAAAGTGGCTCTGAGCAGGATTAAATTAAGTAATTGGCTTTCTATGTTTATCTGTGAGTCTGTCCTAGGCCTAGGCCCCTTGCCTGGTGAAGAGAGCTGATTCATAGTAAGTGAACCTCTATGAATCACTGGTCCTGGCTGAGGCCTATAATGACCTGTGATGCCAGAGATACCTCAAAGGGTAAGATAAGGCCACGGCTGAGGACACCTGGCTCCAACCCCAATTAAGTAGATGGAGACTGCAGCTGCAGGCATCTCACACCTGCAGGTATCTCACTCCTACCATAAATGTCATCATGGAGATAAGACGGTTCTTCTAAATTGGCATAATTTACTACTTGGAGAAGTCTTTGAGGGGACTCCCGAGGTCCTGCTCATTTCCCATGCTTTCTTCAGTATCCCCTCTCTTTATTTGGAAATGTAATAAATACAGGCTTCCCAGAGAAGCTCTTTGTCTTAGCCCTCATCTTAGCCCCAGACTCTCAAACTCTGCAGAGGGTTTTGATCCTCCTGGAGCCCTAAAATCATACCATTTGTCTCATTTACTTAGACCTTCACCGTACACTCGTTTCGGAGACTGGGGATCTAGGCCAGGTCCCTGATAGGTTACATCATTACAGAAAAGATTTTTAAGTCACATCATCATTTACAAGTAATTTAGGTCAGTAAAGAAGTCTAGGGTTACATTTCCACTAACAGATGGGAACTATTTTTTCACTCTTTGCTTCTATTGTTGCTGATGAGACATAAGTTTAACTACTGATTGTTTCAAATAATCTTACTCATCTTCCAGATTTATTTAAGACTTTATCTCTTTTTTTGTTTTTGTTTTTTTTTTGAAGTACTGAAGATTGAGCACAGGGACCTTGCACTGAGCTACATCCCCACTCCATTCTGCTGTTTTGTTGTTTCTTGAGACAGGGTCTTGATGATAAGTTGCTAAATTGCACATACTGGACTTGAACTTGCAATCCTCTGGCCTCTGCCTCCCGAGTGCTGGGATTACCGCCGTGCGCCATCAGGCCCAGCTAAGACTTCCTTGTCTTTCAGATTTTACCATTTCAGCACACTATATCCAGATATGAATCTATTTTACTGATCTTGTTGTTTAGTAATTTAGATATTCTTCCACAATTTGAGGATTCATACCTTTCACCCATTCTAAAAAATTTTCAGCCAATGTTGTTTCAAATATTATTCCTCCTCTACTCTCTGAATTCTTTGTCTATAATTTCCTTTAGAAATCTAGTCCAATTAACTCATTTACTCTCCCTTTAGTGCATCATTCCCTTAAATCACTTATAATATTAATCATGAGCTCATTTTCATATAATTGAGGTACAGAAAGGTCATGTATCCTTATTTGTGAAATGTTCCTTCAAAGTTGTTTACATTTAGTTCTGCCAAGTTCTCCAAAAGGTTTCATCTTCCTGGGATCAGTTTTATATTAACTTCTGAACTCAGAACCTCTGGGTCATCCACATATGGAACTAAAAAAATTTTTTTGAATACTGGCATTGAACTCAGGCACTTGGACATGCTAAGCAAGCATCCGGCTACTGCACTACATTCCAAATCTTTTTTATTATTTAATAAATAAAATGCACCCAACTTTTAAAGTAGATTTCTTAACACAAACTTCCCCCCTCCCTAAGTTGCCCAGGTTGACCTCAAATTAGTGATCCTCCTGCTTCAGCCTCCCAGAGTGCCACCATGCGTGGCTCCAACTATGGAATCTTGGTTCAGTCATTCAATTTCTGAGCCTCGGGTTTTCTCATGAGTAAAAGAAAGGTAACCACTCTAGCTACTTCAAAATACTGTTTTGAGTATCAAGTGATGATTATGAAATTGTTATAGTGCACTACAGAAATATGACAGATTAAATGGATTCTAATAAGTTTATTTGGCAGTACTGGGAATTGAAGCTAGGGCTGCATGCATGACAGGCAAATGCTCTACCTCAGTTACATTCCTTATTGCTCCCGAACACCTATCCACTCCTTATTTTACCCATGCTGGCCTAAAACTTGCAATCCTCCTGCTTCAACCTTCCAAGTAGCATGGATTAGAGGTGTGTGCTACTATGCCCAGCTAAGAGTAATTTTTATTTATTTATTCATTTTTTTATTTTTTTTGCGGCACTGGGGATCGAACTCACAACTTCGCACCTGCCAGGGCAGGGCTTAAGCCGCTGAGCCAAACTCCCAGCCTAGTTTTTTGAGGCAGGGTCACACTATGTAGCTCAGGCCGGCCTTGTGCTTGCACTGTAGCCCAAGCCGGCCTCGAACTCACAATGCTCCTCCTACCTCAGCCTCCCGAGTGCTGGGATTAAAGGCGTGCGCCACCATACCTGGCTCCGAGTAATTTTTAAAACAAATAGAAATATCAACATAGTTTCTCTCAAGCAGAATCCTAAGAGGACTTTACCAAGTGTGGGGAACTTTAATTTGTCACAAGAATGGGAATTTTTTTGCATGGGTCTGCTGAGGGTTAAAGATGGCAGAAAGCCTCAGCATTCAACAACTTTCATGATTTTTCTAGGTATACACTTCCACATCCTAGATCAACATGACTCCAGGCCCTATATTCTCTAAGGAACCATATATATATGTATGTGTGTGTGTGTATATACGTGTGCGTGTGTGTGTGTGTGTGCGTGTGTGTATATATATATATATATATATATATATATGGCTTTGGTTTTGTTTTTTGAAACAGGGTCTCATTGTGTACTCCAGGCTTGTCTTGAATTCACTATGTAACTGTGTAGCCCAGGCTAGCCTCAAACTCAGGGTAATCCTCCTGCCTCGGCCTCCCAAGAATTGGAATTACAGATGTAAGTCACTGATATCTTAGAGTAGTATCTCCAAAGATGAAACTAACTATCAACTCATTCCCTTTGTACAAATGGTTAGTCTTTGACATAGGATATGGAAGGTAAACTTTTTCAAAAGGCCACTAAGGCTGTGGTTATGTACCAAGGTATAGGACTGAAAGAATAACAGAATGTCTCAGATACCATGTGTTCTTTAAGCAAATGTTTAGTCTGAGGTTTACAGTATGACTCAGTGATATCACTGAAAGAAAAGAACCATGAGGTTTTTTTCAAGGCATCTTCAAATAATCCACCTAAATGCATATATTTTCTCAAATTGATGAGATAAGGAAATGCTGAAACTGAATGACCACTTCTTCTCCCCAGGGTCTAATCCCATCAGAAGTACATAATGCAAAAATTCAGATTTTCTGAAAGGAAGTCAGTGAAAGCTTCGTTCTAACTCTCATTCAGTATTAATTAGGAGGTAGTGCTGAGCTTATTACTTCAGAAATGTTTCCAAAGATACTAATTACCCTTGTTACTTTAGAATGTGAACACCAAGGAATATGAAAGGGAGATACATTATTTCTTTATTCATCTTTTTATTATTTCATTTGCTAAAAATATCATGTTTTTAATTTTAAAAAAAATCTGAAGAAGCAAGATATATTGTGTGCAGGTACAAATTTCCTACAATGAACACTATCATTATGTATATCTAAAACACATAAAAAATCTAGCATTATGTACTGCAAACATCTACTAATAAAAATTTTTTAATCTAACAAAGAAAATTACTACAGAATAGTAGAGCTAGCCTTACATATATGCACAGTCCTCTTTGGTTTTGACTCATATTTTTAAAAGAAGTTAAAGTGAAGTTAATTAGTTTTTTTATTAAAATTTATAATCATTAAGATTTCTGGTAGGAAATAAAGATTTCATGGTTAAGTTCCACTTAGTCTACTAAGTCATGAATAAAAATTTTCATCACAAATTTTTCGGCACTACACAGGAACTAAAATAAAACACATCATAATAATAAATTAGTAAGTTTGTGATGGAACTTAAGACATTTCATGGGAATGGTATAGTTAAAAGGGAAGATAAATGACAAAGGTAAGACAATGATGAATCCACTCAACCACAATGTGAATCATTATACAGAATCTACAACTGACTCCTTAAAAGATTTATATTTAATATTTAAACAAGATGATTGATTGGAAATATGAAAATTTCCAAGGTTAGACAACTAAACCACGGAGCTAGAGAGAGAAAATCTGCAATATCAACACAACAGAGAAAATCCAGAACGTATTCTTAAAATCAAAACTATGTAACTTTAAATTTTAATAAACGTTGTTTGAGAAATTAACAGTGAATTTAGTAGGACAGCAATTCCAGAGATCTGAACACAGAAAATGGGAATAATTCTGACTGAGAAATGATAATTATTATTATTCATCAATCTAATCCTAAAGACAACAAAATAAAGATGGAACAGCAAGCTAGTTAGGCACAAGAATGAAGAATAGTAATTAGAAGACAAATCAAGAAAAGAATAAAGTCAGGTATAGTGGCGCCTATAATCCCAGCACTCTGGGAAGCTGAGGCAGAAAGATCACAAGTTCAGAGAAATTTAATGAACTCAACAAGACCTGTCTCAGAAAAAAAAAAAAAATGCAGATGTCCAGAGTTCAGTCCCCAGTACTGAAGAGAGAAAGAAAAAGGGAAGAGGGGGACAGGGGACAAGAAGGGGAACAGGGAAGGGAGGAAGGGAGAGAGAGACAAGGAGACAGAGAAATACATTCTTCATATTTCCATCCATCTTTTTACTAGGGACACTTTGATGCAAAAGAATACTGACATTTTGTACTTCTTAATAAAATGGTACAAATCACCACTCATTCTTAAGAATTAGAATATTAACAAGTATCTCTGGCTTCACTTTTGAGTCTCTCCTTTATTCCATTTCTCCACCTCTCAAACAATAAATATGATCCTGATTTCTGGGTTTTGATTCCTTGATTATTAGTTTTATCACAGAACACATATTCCTAAACAATGCTTGACTTTGAACTTTATAAAAATGGTACACGCCGCATGTCTCCTGTAACTAGGTTCTTTTCACTCAGCATTACAGTACTAAGAGCCATCCATGCTACTATGTGAAACTGTAGTAAAGCTACCTCACTGCTTTACAGCATTCCATAGTTTTCTTCAGAGATAGGTTCTTGCTAAGTCACCTGCCTGGGCTGGGCTCAAACTTGGATCATCTGCTCAGCCTCACCGAGTGCCAGGACAACAGGTTTGTGGGTCACCACGCCTGATTTAACTCATTTTTGTAGTTTGTGATCTTCCTTTAAACTTTCATCATGGTGGTTTTGATGTATGAAGTTCTTAATTTTAATGCAACAAAATTTACCAATCTTTTCTTATATGACCAACAATTTCTGTGTCTTGTTTCTGAATCCTTTCCTACACCAAGATCCTAGTCTCCTACATTTTTTTCTAAATGTTTCAAAGTTTTTCCTTTTATACAT
This sequence comes from Dasyprocta punctata, assembly GCA_004363535.1. Taxonomy (NCBI): domain Eukaryota; kingdom Metazoa; phylum Chordata; class Mammalia; order Rodentia; family Dasyproctidae; genus Dasyprocta; species Dasyprocta punctata. Next base: position 31,238 of record RJWM01009268.1, read on the forward strand.
AGGCTTTAACTCAACTGTGATATCCTCTTAAGTATACTATAAGGTAGGGATCTAATTTTTTTCATAAGAATAGCCAATTATTGTGGTAGCACATGCCTGTCATCCTGGCACTTGAGAAACTGAGGCAGGAGGATTGAGAGTTGGAGGCCTCCCAGAGCTACACAGGAAGATGCTGTCTCAAAAAACCAGAACAAAAGCAAAAACAAAAAAGCAAAACTCAATTATCTCAGAATCATATTGTTTCTCATTTCTGTCCTCTGTGTCACATTCTATACCCATGCATGGGTCTATTTCTGGGTTCTCTATTTCACGCCATGGTAAATCTAACTATACTCAAATGACGTACAGTTTTACTCCTGTAACTTTATAATAAATTTTAATGGCTCATAGAGCAGTCCCTACACTATTTTCAAACTTGCCATAGCTTGAGAATGAAAATTTAGAATTTTTCTATACCATTCAAAACTTCCAGATGCTATCTGGATTACAACAGCAATGAATGGAGCTGGGTGAATAGCTCAATAGTCAAGCACCTTCCTAGAATGCATAAGACCTTGGGTTTGGTCCCAAGCATCCCTTAAAAAAAGAAAAACCAAAAAACTAAAGAATTGAAGTCAATCCACAAATTTAGGAGAACAGGTATATTTATAATATGGGCCTTCCTATACATGAATATATTTCTCTACATTTACTGATACATCCTCTAATATATCTTACTAACACTGATTCTAATCTGTCTTATATTAGAATTCTCTACAAAGAATTTGTACATCTCCTGTTAAATTTTGTCCTGAGTACATATATTTTGAAGTTGGGTAAAAAACACACAAATGTACAATTCTTTAGATGACATTAGTTTCTAGAAATGTAGATCTAAATAAATACTCAAATATTAACTGAATAAATGTTTTGGTATTTTATTATTTTAAATAATAAAAGCTATGTAGTAATCAGTTCTTTTAGCATTAACTCATGTACTAAAATATTTCAACTATATAAATCCTAAAAGGTATTATTTCTTACATTTAAGATAAAATCAACACGTGTATTTGAACAACTGCATTCTATTTCTCCAAACAATGATAGTTATTACAGACTTGATATTATTCATCAAAGACAATATGCAAAAATTCAATAATCCAATATTGTACATATAATTGTTATTCGGGAAGTAGATAAGTGAAGAAATGTCTTCATGATTTCTACAATTATTATTATTATTATTTTTTGGTACCAGGAATCAAACTCAGGACCTTGCATTTGCCAGGCAGGCACTTGTGCCACTGAGCTATATCCCCAGCCCTCTACAATTATTTTTTAAAATTAAAACTTCATATATAAATGTTTCACATATGTAGGATACAGCCACTTGATGAATTTTTAAATTTTCAATTTAATTTCTAATAAGCAATATTCAAAAGGTTGCAATAATGATTAAGGCAATAAAGTATAAACTAAACAAACTTTTATACTCAAGATTCTGTCTTTCCAGTCCTTCCTTTCTCACAAGCCTTTGATTGTTATTTCTCATGCACCTTTCGGATTTTGTTTGCAATTAGCATATACATATTTCTCTCTTTCTCACCCTTGGTTTTTTTTTTTTTCTTTGAGATAGTGTCTTCCTTTGTAGTTGAGGTTGGCTTTGAACACAGTGAGTTTGAGAGATAAAGAACTGCAGGTTACCATCTCCCTACATCACAAGATGCTACTTTTCCCACTTCTTTACTTCACAAAAGACCCAACTATAGAGAAAAGTTCTCCAAGAGTTTTGCTCCATGGATGTAAGGAGGGAGGGGGAGGAAAAGGAGGAAGGGGAAGGAAGAAAAGGGAAAGAAGAGAAGGGAAGAGTTCTACATAAAATGTATATCAGAGCACACTTAAGGTATGGAGGAGATAAGGGGTTTAAAGATGTCCCACACACTTACTCTCTTCTCTCCGCATGTAGAATGTTTACAAATGATAAAGTCTTAGGTCAAGTCTGTAGTCTTTATTTTTACAACAAAACGGGTTTACTCAATCAGATCTAAACCAACACTGTCCCTGTACAGCACGGTAGCTCGCAGAATGAGTATATGGACACACAAGAAGGGCTCGTGTCTTCCTCTGAATTTCACCTCTACTCTTCTTTTGCAGTTCAAGGTGGCAACAGTGAACTGTGCTCAGTTTAGAAGTTTGTGTTGTCTTCAACACAAACTGACTTCTTTCCAGCTTCTTTTTAACCCTTTCCTGTGTATTACATATCTTCTATAAGACCTTGTAGAAAAGTTCATCCTTAAATTAAACTTATCATGGGCACTCCCACATGAGGGGCTCCCACACTTGAAGAATGGAACCATTATTGTCCCCAGTCTATAAAATTTGGACAAGATACAACAAGGATAATTCAAGTTGCAGTTTTGTCTTGATAGATGCTGGGACTGTAACATATTTAAACATCTACAGGAAAACCTAGAAAATTCCCTGTCTTGTTTGGATGGATTCACACTGTATCAATAATGAGGTTTGTGCCAGAAACTGCTAGCTGCTTACCAAACCCACATTCCCTCTCCTTGGTGGAGACATATATATTCTATTATGCCTAGCCTCCTGTGTTAGTTACTTTTCCATTGCTGAGACAAACTACCCAACACCCGAAGTTATAGGGAAATGTTTAGCTCACAGTTCATAGAGGTTACAGTCCATAATTGGTTGGCTCCAAAATAGCATGGGATGGCACAAGGGCATAGCAAAGAAGAAACAGTTCACGTCAGGCAGAAGGCAGTAAAGCAAGCAAGGGACAACTACAGCTCTCTCTATCCCTTATATCTTATACAGGCTACTCAAGATGGGTAACATTCATACCCTTAACCCTAGTGCCCTTGAGCCTAGCACTGTACCATGAATTAATCCCAGCATCACACATTCTAGATTCAGCCACCTCTGAAAAAGCCCCACCTAACTGAAGAGGCTTTGGGGGTACATCGAGACACAACCTGTATCACTCTGCCCCTTGCCCCCAAAGATTCATGCATATCCCTTTATGCAAAGGGCATTTAGTCCATCTCCAAGATTTGTCAAAGTCCTAACATTTTCAGTATTGTTGAAAAGCCCAAGTCCAAAGTCTCTTCAGAGATTTAAGGCAAACTCTTAGCAGTAAACCCCTACACAAATCAAAGTCAAACACTTCCAACATACAATGGCACAAGATAGACATTTCCAAAAGTTACAAACCAGGAGATAGCAAGAAATGGGAACAAAGCAAGACCAAAACCCAGCACGGCAAATTATACCCCACAGTTCCACTTTCAGAATCCCCAGCAATCCATGGCAAGTTGTGAACCCCAAAGGGCTTGGGTGGCTCCACCACTATGGCACTGCTGGTGGTTATAGCTTCCATGGTTTCTCTTTTGGGACAGCTTTGCTCATTTCTTGCAATTTTCCTCAGATGATTCATGTTCCCGGTTGCTCCAACCTTCCTGACTTTCCACTGCACCTTTGGTGTCACACTCACAGCTTCACACACTGCCCTCTCAGAGGCACACAGCCTGGCCCACTAGGCCTCCTTCAGAAATATGGGTGAAAGCCTCCCTGACCCCATAACTCTTGCATTCTGCAAGCACCTAAAACCAGTACCACATGGATGACGCCAAAATCTGCTGCCAGTTGAGCAGGAGCCAGGTTTCCTTCTCTCTTGGTTGTAGAGGTCCAGTGCCTATGAAGTAAATTCCAAGAAACAACTTCCCTAGGCTACCACCATTCTGGAACATGGCCCTCTGGTGCTCTCATCTCAAAGCAAATTCTTTCACCTTTACAACACTTAGGCTGCAAAACATTGACCAATTTTTCCTCTGTTCTATTTTTGCAGGCCCCCTTTAGCTGCAGTTTCCTTTCTGGCCAAACTCACATTTTGAATCATTCTGCTAGGGTTTCTGCTCTTGATTCTCAACATAAGTCTGGCTAAAGGCCCCCAGTAGTAGCAATGCCAGTGCTTCAACATTAGACTGCCCTAAAATTTCTTCTTCCAGATTAATTAGTCTGCTGCGCTTAATCTTAGTCTCAGGCAAATTCTCTCGACACAAGCAAAAAGCAAACCCAACTTTCTGCGAAGGTCTAACACACATTGTCTGGAGTCCAACAACCAGCGCAGTCCTTCTCCCCAGTAGAAACCTCCTGAGTCTGGTCTTTACCAGCAGTATTTCTGTCAGCATTCTGGCCTTCTGAGCTCTGACCAACATTTCCCATACAGAATAGCCTAAGGCATTCCAGGTGTACTTTTTCAGGCAGCACCTTCAAACCTTCCCTAACTCTTCCCCTTCCCAGAAACCAGTTCCAAAAGCCCTTGAGCCACATGGCCAGGTAACGTCACAGTAGTGACCCCACTTGTCTGGGACCAAATTCTGTCTTAGGTACTTTTCTATCATGGCTTAGACAAAATACTTGACACCCAAAGTTAAAGGAAGAAAGGTTTACTGAGCTCACAGTTTGTAGAGGTTTCAGTCCATAACTGGGTGACTCCAAAGCAGCGTGGGATGGCAGACAGGCATCCCAGAGGAGACATAGCTCATGTGAGGTAGAAGGCAGCAAAGCAACAAGAGACAAACATGACTGTTTGTGCCCCTTATGTCTTGTCCAGCCTACTTGGGGCAGGTAGCACTCACACTCTTAATCCTAGTACCCTTGAGCAGAGCATTGCACCACGAATCAATCCTAGCATCACACGCTCTAGATCCAGCCACCTCTGAAAAAGCCCCACCTATGACTGCATGAGGCTTTGGGGTATATCTAGACACAACCCATAACACCTCCCTGACAGGTACATGTAACGATGTAAAAGACATCTTGCCATAGAAAATGAGCTGGATGAAGGGAATCCATGGTTGAAGACAGAATTTCCTTCTAATAGTCCTCAATAACCACAGAAAGGATTGACCTGCTGACCTCTCCACACACAATCCTGTGGAGCAGTAGGTTAATTTCTGTTATGTTTAAGATATTACATGTACAGTAGATAGGTATCCCATACTAGGCTCCACGACTGCAACAATGCACAAGGATAATCTGAGGTAAGTGTTACTTGAATAAAAATCTGTAACATGTGGCATCTGCCTTGAGGGTGACGGCAAAGAAAACATCAGAAGCTGGGGAGAGGAACATAGTATATGATGCAACTGTGAAGGGCAGACAATGACTATAGTTCTAGAAGAGGTTGGACAATGCCAGAATGACAGTGAACAATGATTTCTCCTTACTTTAACAAGGCACTACCAAAAACAAAGCAAAACAAACAAACAAAACAACAAGGCACTACAAAAAAGAGTGCATTCAACAAAGAACTAGCTGGGTTTTAAAGGGAAATAAAAAGGAAGAGAATAGAGAACTCAGGGCCTCGAGACTTGGAGGCCGACTATTTCTCAGCACTGCAAAGTATAAGACATTAAGCTATGAATCTGTTAAACATAATAACTAAACCCTGCAATAAAGATCTGATTAAGTTGCTCCCTTTCCTTCCACACCTGTTCTTCAGATGTCCCAGATGGATACCAGAGAGAAACAGGCATGAGGCCTGGCCAGCAAAAGTAAAATGAGGCCTGGCCAGCATGAGGCCTGGCCAGCAAAAGTAAAATGAGAGGCTTGAGATCATGGTCTAAGAAAGAACTTTGGGAGCAGAGATTAAAAGACTAGTAAATTCTGTCCAAGGATTCAGAAACCTGACCTAAACATGCTGTGCCTATGAACGAATCCTTGGTTCTCCAGAACTGCACATGCAAGAGGTGCCGAGGAAAGGACAGCCCCCCAAGGAAGGCATATTCCTTCACATACACTTCAGACAGAGTCACAGAGAATAACGGGCAATGAAAAGCCACCTAAGGACTGGAATTAAGAGTCATTAAGATGAATATAAGGGAGTAAACAGTATAAAGTTCCTGTTAGGGCAAGGGATTTTAGAATGCCTACTGATACAAGACAACTGCTATGTGCTTTCCATGCTTCCCCTTTATAAACTTCGTTATTTAATAAAATTATCTGTCCTTTTTTTTTTTTTAATTTTAGGCAGTGTCTTGCCAAGTCACTAAGCTACCCCAGCTAGGCTTGAACTCCAACGCAGAGTGGACAAGGATCAAGTCACCACTGCCATGGAACCTGCCCTCTATCAGTGTCCATATAGAAGGAAGCAAAAGAGTCTTGAACCTGACAACATGAGAACCTTTGAGAGCTAACATGTCCTCAAACTCATAGGCAGCCAACAATACTGGGGCTGGAAGGTACATTTTTCCAAGTCAAAAGCATTTTGGTGCAAGGAGTCCGCACTAACTTCTCAAGGGCCCTGAAGCATTCTAGGCCTTATGCCCTCTCAGAAACAACTGCCAATGTTACCTTTTAGGACAGGACACCATACTTAGGAAACTTCTAGAAGTGGAGCAAAAACAGATGAGGATAAGAAAAAAGTCAGGAAAGGAAAGCAAACTGCCTCACAAATCCCTTCTAGTTATTAAAGGGGGGGGGAAGGATTGGAATAATATCCTGATAGCATGGTAGCGCATCCCTATAATCCTCACACCCCAGGAGACCAAGGCAAGAGGACTGCAAATTCATCAGGCGAGGTGGCACACGTACACCTATGATCTCAGTGCTCAGGAGGCTGAGGCAGGAGGATTGGAGTGAGTTTGAGGCTAGCCTGAGCTATGTAGTGAGTTCAAGGGCAGCCAGAACAACACAGGCAGACCCTGTCTCAAAAAACAAACAGAAAAACAGAAGACTGCAAATTCAAATCCAACCTGGGCACTTTGCAAGACCATGTTTCAAAATGTGAAAACAATTTTTAAGTGGCTGGAGATGTAATTCGGCATGAAAGCACTGGGTTCCATCTGCATTACAAGAAAGAAAGAAAGAAAGAAAGACAGACAAGAAATGAAACAAAGAAAGAAAGAAAGGGAGAGAAAGAAGAAAAAGAGAAAAAGCAAGAATCCGGTTAATAATTAACCATACAGTATCAGAAAGATATGAACTCAAAATAGATTAAAACTGCAAAACTGTAATTTAGTTAAAAACAAGTTAAACGTACGAAAATGACATACAACAGATATAAGTCAGAGTTAGAAAAATGTAGCATGAGGTAAAAACTCAGAATAGACATAAATAAACAAAAATCTTCAGAAATAAAGACTGTTATGGTTGATATATTGTGTCAACTTGAGAAGTTTAGAAGTTAAACTAAGAGACTCAGGAGGGAACCAGGGTTCTTACTTTGTAAACATCCTCATCCTTCGCAAGAGGAGGGCACAGAGATTTTGTGAATACTATACCCTCCCTGGTGTGCAGGTGGTGGCCTGCATACAATATAAAGGAGCAAAAGAGGCTTGCTCTCCCCCCATCCCTTTTTTGCTCTGGCTGCTTTTGCTGGCTGCTGCCTTGAAGTGTTGCCCTGTGCCATGCCACCCTGCCTTAGAGTCAGCTGATTATGGACTGAAACATCCATAAACAGTGAGCTAAATAAACCTTTCCTTCCTTCATTTTGGGTGTTGGGTATTTTGTCCCAGCAACGAGAGGAAAAAGTAACCAATACAAAGACTGAATGTAGCACAATGTCTATGATCCTGGCTACTCAGGAGACTAAGGGAAGAGGATGGCAAGTTCTTGTCCAGACTAGGTAATGTGGACCTATCTCAAAATCTTAGCCAGGCATGGTGGCACATGCCTGTAATCCTAGCATTTAGGAGGCTGAGGCAGAAGGACTGCTACAAGTTTGAGGCCAGCCTGTGCTACAAAGTGAGTTCAAGGTCTCACTGTGCTACAAAGTGAGTTCAAGGCCAGCCTGTGTTACACAGTGAGACCCTGAATCAAAACAAACAAAAAAATCTTAAAAAGGGCTGGGGATGTAACTCAGTAGAGGAACCCTTGCCTAGCATGTGCAAGACCCTGGGTTCAATCCCAAGTACTGCCAAAAAAAACCAAACAAATAGTGCACAAAAATAAACAAATAGCAATGCCTTAAATCAGCAAACCTTAAAGTATGTTCCACAGATGATGATGGGGCCCTCTAGACTCTTCCATGGAATCCAGAAGGTCAAAACTATTTCCATAACACTACGGCAAGCATTGCATCTCTGTAACATAAAGCTTTTAACTCCTTTGGGAATATACACAAAAGGGAAATAGTTGGATCAAATGGAATTTCTACTTTTAGTTTTTTGAGGACTCCCCATACTGAGTTCCAAAGTAGCTGTACTAGTTTACATTCTCCCCAATATAGAAGGGTTCCTTTTCCCCCACATTTTCCCTTGCCAACATTTCTGTTATTTCAGTTTGTAATGATAGCTATTCTTTCTGAAAGATGGACTCTCAGTATTGTTCTGCTTTGCATTTTTCTAATCGCCATGGATAGTTAGTGAACATTTTTTTCATATACTTATTGGTCATTTGTACTTCTTCAGAGAAGTGTCTATTTATTTCAATTGCCAATTTTTTTTTTTTTCTTCAGACAAAGTCTAGTTTTGCAGTGCAGGCTGGCCTCGAACTCTCAGCAATCTTTCGGCCTCACCCTCCTGAGTGCTGGGATTATAGGCATGTGCCACCATAACCAACAATTGCTGATTTTTTGATTGGCCCTTTTATTTGGGGATGGGGGGCATACTTTCTTGAGTTCCTTATATATTCTAGATATTAGTTTAATACTCTGTCAAAGTAGCTGGCAAAAAAAAAAAAAAATTTTACCCCATTATGTAGGTTGTCTCTTTACCCTGCTGGCTGCTTCCTTTGCTGTGCAGATGCTTTTTAGTTTGATATGATCCATTTGTTGAGCCTTGGTGTTATCTCTTGTACAACTGGGTTCTGTCCTGCCTAGGCCTATGTCTTCAAGAGTTCTACCCATTTTATCTTCAGGAGATTCAGTGTTTTACTATGTAAGTTTTTGATTCATTTTTTTTAAATTATTGTGTGGGAGGTGAATGTCTAGATTTAATCTACATGTAGTTTCCCAGCACCATTTGTTTAAAAGGCTGTCTTTTCTCCAGAGTACGACGTTTTTGGCCCCTTTGATGGCTGAGTGTGCCTGCGGTGGTGTCTGCTTTCTCTGTTCTGTTCCACTGATGCACACGTCTGTTTCTGTGCCCACGCCATGTTGTTTTTAATCACTGTGGCTTTATAATATAACTTGAATTCCAGGGCTGGGATGCCTCCTGCTTTGCTCTTGCTGCCCAGGATTGCTTTTGCTATTCTAGGTCTCTTTTGGTTCCATGTAAATTGTAGGATTTTTCTAGTTCTTCAAGAATGCTGTTGGCATTTTTATGGGGATTGCATTAAATCTGTGTATCAGTTTTGGTAATATGACCATTTTGATAATATTTTTTTGCCTATCCAGAAACACAGGATATCTTTCCATTTTCTGATGTCTTCTTCAATCTTTTTCAGGATATTATATTTTCATTATAGAAGTGTTTCACTTTCTATATTAATTCCTAAGCACTTAATTTTTTTGAAGCTATTGTGAATGGGATTGTTTTCCTAATTGGTTCTAGTTATTATGAGTTGTTCTGCTGTAAACTAGGGTATGCATGTGGAAAGTACATTATTTTTAATACAAATTCCATTCATCTCAACATCTAATGGGTATTAGACGAATACATTTTTTAAATTTTATTTTAATTTCTAACAATATAGGTATTTACAACTCATAAGAAAAGCTGTTTGAATAAAAACCAAGATTATGTCCAGCAAAACTGACTCTCAAGTATTAAAGACAGAAACTGTTACCAATGTATAAGAACTTAAAGAACACAGTTTCCATGAACCCTTCCTGAAGAATCTTCTGGAGTACAGGTATCAGAACACAAAATAACTGTAAAACTACTTGGGAGGCTGAGGCAGGAGGATCACAAGTTCAAGACCAGTCTGGGTAACTCAGTGAGACCCTAACTCTAAATAAAATTTCTAGAAAGCGCTAGGGATGTTTCTCGGTGACATCTGCCTAGAATGAGCAAGGGTCTAGGTTCATTCAATCCCTGGTGGTGGTGGAAAGGCACCTCTCTAAGACTGGTAGCAACTGTTTTCAAATAAGAGTTATTAAAAGAGAGAGAACATATGGTGGCCAAATGCTCTGAAAACATAGACTTAGTACAAGCACTAAAGAATGAGCAGTGGGAGCCAGGCAGCCTCTGCAGACCCTCTCGACAGGGTTTTCTCTGGTAGAGCCAGGTTATAAAGAACACAGTCTCTTCTTCATAGGCACAGACCCAGGATCTGGAAAAATCGGGAACACGTGATACCATCCAAGAAACAAGACCAAGCCTCAATAACCAGCCCTTCAATGAAGGCAACTGGGACTAAATGTGTACTCAGTATACAAAAGGTTCTGGTTTGACCTACAGCACCACAAAAACTTGCTTTTAATTTTATTTTACTTATTTATTTTGCAGCACTGGGGATAGAACTCACGGCCTGTGCTTGCCAGACAGGTACTTAAGCTGCTGAGCCAAACTCCCAGCCCTAGTTTTTTGAGGCAGGGTCGCACTATGTAGCTCAGGCCGGCCTTGCACTCACGTTGTAGCCCAAGCCAGCCTTGAACTGTGTATGTAGCTCTGGCCAGCCTTGCACTCACGTTGTAGCCTAAGCCGGCCTCGAACTCACAACGCTCCACCTACCTCAGCCTCCTGAGTGCTGGGATTAAAGGCATGCGCCACCACGCCCGGCTAATTTTTAATTTTAAAAAATTAAGTTTAAAAATTTAAATGGAGATTTACAACTACATGGCAAAGAAGTAAATAACTGTCTTAAGCTCAGTTGAAGGGTGTAGTGGTGCATTGCACCCTATAATCCCAGCACTTGGGAGGTGGAGCCAAAAGGATCGCCGCGAGTTTGAGACAAAATAGTGAGTTCAAACCCAGCCTGTAATACGCAGTGAGACCCTGTCTGGAAAATAAAAAGCCTCAGTCAACTACAAGGAAATACATATGCACAACTAAATAAAGTCCAGGAAACAATATATGAACAAAATGAGTAGTTCAACAAAGACATAGGACATTGAAGGAGGAGGAGGAAAAGCAACATTTTTTAGTTCATCACCACATAGAATTCTGGCACCAAGCTGGGCGTGGTGGCACGTGCCTTTAATCTCAGCACTTGGGAGGCTGAGGTAGGAGGAGTGTTGTGAGTTCGAGGCCGGCTTGGGCCACAACGTGAGTGCAAGGCTGGCCAGAGCTACACAGTGCGACCCTGCCTCAAAAAACTAGGGCCGGGAGTTTGGCTCAGGGGCTTAAGCACCTGTCTGGCAGGTGTGAGGTTGTGAGTTCAATCCCCAGTGCCACAAAAAAAAAAAAAAAAAAGAATAATTCTGGCACCATCCTTCCCAGGCCCATTCTATCACCTTCAAATTCAAAGATACCATTTCTCTCCTGCATTATTTCCCAAAATATATAATACGGGTGGTTTAAATCTGCAGTTGCTTGTGCCAACTGAATGCCCCCCCCTCTGGTCAAGGCAATAAAGATGCACCAGTGTCAGTCATAGCACAACGGGGGTCTTGGTTCTATCATTCTCTCAGCCTACCAACCTCAATGCTGTCCTGAATAGTAAGCCTCCCATTTCCCTCTGTTTCTTTTGCCAGTTTACAGAATGTCTTTCATTAGCGGAAATGAACCGAAATGCTGAGGTCTCTGAACTTTTTTTTTTAGGTGATCCAACTGCCAACATTTTAGAGTTGTTCAAACTGAGTATTTAAATGCAGACCTCACAATGAAAAATAAGAAGCCTGCTACAGCACAGTTTTAGTTTGGTAATAATCTGATATAATCAAAACAGGTGATTTCAAGTACACATAGATAAAGAGCAAGAGTTAGATGTAGTAGGTTACCAAAAACATATATATATATATATATATATATATATATATAAATGTAAGGCAAAATCTAAGTCAAAAGGGACAGTATTTTCAAAAGATTTTATAGAGGTACTCAGTTTAAAGCAGACAAAATTGGGCTGGGAGTATAGTTCAGTGACATAGCACCTGCTTGGCAAGCACAAGGTCCTGAGTTTGATTCCTGGTACCAAAAAAAAAAAAAAGTAGATAAAATTAAGTAGGATTTAGCAGGCTATATTTTTCTACCACATAATAGACCATTATAAAATAGATTAAAAAAAAAAAAAACCTGAGCCGGGCGTGGTGGCGCACGCCTTTAATCCCAGCACTCGGGAGGCTGGGGTAGGAGGAGCGTTGTGAGTTCAAGGCCGGCTTGGGCTACAACGCGAGTGCAAGGCTGGCCTGAGCTACACAGTGCAATCCTGCCTCAAAAAACCAGGGCCGGGAGTTTGGCTCAGTGACTTAAGCGCCTGTCTGACAGGCACAAGGTTGTGAGTTCAATCTCCGGTGCCACAAAAAAAACAAAACAAAACAAAACAAAACAAAAACCCAAAACCATTATGCCACTGAGAAGCAACAACACAACTGAGGTTTTTAATTTTATTTTATTTTTTCCAGGTTAAGTGCATAGAATTTTTGTTTTGTTTTGTTTTGTTTTGCCCCGTCACTCTCTCTGCATGGTTTTGTTCCAGGTTGTAAGCACTGAGGTGTTGTATCAAGAATAAAGACACAGCTTGCTCTACCCCAGTGTGGAAACCTGCTAACAGAAACTATATCTCTCAGTTCTGTGACAGGTAACAGCATGTGAAGAAGTTGGCTTTGATGGCAGAGGCAATCTTTCCTGAGCCAGGGACTATAGTTGAGAAAGACTGTACAACTGATATCCAGCCCTTCTGGCAATCAAAATAAACCCAAGTCCCACATGTCAATGCAACGTGATGGGTGCACAGTGTAACACTATGGGTGGTGCTGATGTGTGAGCTATGTCCAAAACTGAAGAGTAAGTAATTTTCCCAATGAATCTGCAAAAATAATTTATAGAATTCTCCCAAAGGTAGGTATCATGTTCTAAATCACTAGTCCAGGTTGCTTCCTCCCAAATTTAATCCATAATTCCCTGGACTACTAGTGAAACACTTTAGATAACTAGATTATTAGTTCTCATTAACACAGTATTGTATTTATTCATACTATTTAGATACTAAGTTAGGTTGAACATTAAGTATTGGATTGCCCAAATTTACCATTTTCTTGTGTACAAAGTTACTCTCTTGTTTACAAATGAGCATTTTTCTTTGGCATTCATTGGGTATTGGCTCGGGTATTGGCCCAGATATTGGCCTCTGTCAAATATTAAAAAATCACTCGAGTTTCTATTAAAACTAAAAGTGATTCCAAAAAGTGTGATTGTATGATTACCAAACACATCCAGTGCTAAATGTCACTGAAGTACTTCTTGATCATCTCTGCGCTAATTAAGACAGGCAGGGCTAGATTTTATATACCCCAAGAGTCCTAGGACAACAGTCTGCACATACAAAAGTTGTTTAGCCTGGCGCAGGGGTGTCCATCAGGCCATGGACCTCTGTGTTCTTGTCTTTGCAGGTCACTGCAGCCATCTTTCAGGCTGCCACAGGTTTCAGGAGCTGGCAAGGCCTTCGATCAGGTGGTGTGTGTTTGCTGCTCCCAGCAGGGGCGCGGTGCCGGGGTGAGCCGCTTCTCACCACAGTCCTCCCTACAGGTCTGGTTAAAGCAGCACTGCCGGTACTGCTGGCAGGATTCCTCGGGGCTGTGTTCTGAACCACGGGAGGCCGAGGTGAGGAAGTGATCTATGTGAACTGGGCTGTTTCTTAGGATCTAGAGAACCAGTGCCACGGTTGCTAAGTACTTTCATTGCTTGTCAAAGCGCCAAAGGAGATGGTGCTGCTGGGGTGTGGAGTTTCCCTGGAGAAGGTATAAAGCCTGAGGTTGCATATGAAGTATTCCTCCATGAGGCACTTCAAAAAAAAAATTTTTTTTTTTGCACGGGGGATCGAACTGACAACCTTGCACTTGCCAAGCAGGTGCTTAAGCCACTGAGTCAAACTCCCAGCCCTGGTTTTTTGAGACAGGGTCACACTATGTAGCCCAAGTCAGCCTCAAACTCACACCGTTCCTCCTACCTCAGCCTCCCTAGTGCTGGGATTAGAGGCGTGAGCCACCACACCGGGCATTGGCACTTGTAAATTTCAGTCACTCCTGCTGCTTTTTCCTGTATTAGTTGTACAGGTCCTGTTTGGAAGGCTGCGTCTTAAGATTTTCTTCATTTTTTACACTGCTTCTTTGTAAATCTATGGGATGACCTTGAAGTGAAAGGCGAGCTTGGTGTAAGCGGCCAATCAGCAGCCATGGGGACATCTACTGTATCCTATTCTCTGAGCTGGAGATCATGAAGGAGGCGAATTTCTGGGTGACTGCTTAGGTGATGGCTGAGGTGAACTGCCTGGTTGAGAACCCATTAAGAGTAGGGTAAACTGCATGATGCATACTGCCCTCTTAATCATCTAAACTTTGTGCATCGAGCTCCTAGTGACCAGATGTACCTCATCGTGTACAGCTGCAAGATGAACCAGAACGGTGCCAAGATGTGGTGGCTGTTATTCTTGCCAAAGACTTTGTTGTTGCACCCGGGCTAGAATCTGTAAATTGGTTACATCACTTAGCTTATAATTGAATGTAATTCAATCTTTGTATAATTCTGAAGCACTTAATTCACTACCTATAGGGAATTTAGGTCTCAGAGGAGGATTTCTATCTGACGAACTTTTGAAGTTACCTGATTTTCCAGAAAGTATAAACTGTTTGACTACAGGAGGTGACACTGAAATTGAGGAAGGAGAATTGAAGCCACTGGTATGTGGGCTATTGTAAGAATTTTTTTAACTCATAGATTTGAAAGGATGATTGTAAAATTCTGTCTCTTGGGAGCTGATATAGTTTGATCACATCTGTGGATAACAGATTTTTCAGTACATCCAACAAGAGGTTTTGGGTGAACCAAAACTTGCCTGCACCAAACTAACTGATTTCTCCATTGGTGTAAGTTTCTTCTTTGGTGATGAATACAGTCAGCTTTCCTCCTCCTGCTCCAACAGGTGCCCCAGCTGGCAGTGGTGTCAGGCAGCTTCTCCGAGTGGGGACCGGGGTTGACCCGCGCCAGCCACCGTGACACCGCAGCCCAAGGGGAAGCCACATGGCCCCAGCAGTTCCTCAGCTGCTCATTCTGCTTCTCCAGCTCCTGCAGCTTCCACACCACCTGGTCTGCGTTCACCATGGAGTTAACATCCTCCATCCTGTCCTGCCACCTGCTGGGACCTCGCGGTGACAGGGACAGAGCTGGTGAAGAGGTACTGGGTGCCAAGTCACCCAGCTTGGTCCCCCAGCACCTGGCAGCCCCAGCTGAGTGCCTCACCCGTGCAGGCTCCAGAATTGCAGAGGCCAAGATACACAGTTAATGAGTTTAACAACAGGCAAAACTAAATATATTTTTAGTCCTAATATATTTAAGATAACTTTTTGTAACCTGTATTACAGTAACAAAAATGAGAAACAACCCAATCCTATATAAAGTTTAAAAATTTAAAAAGTTGTAGTACTCCTTCCCGTATAGACACCTTAGTATGCTTTTGAAAATGTCAGTAAACTTTGAGAAATGAAATTTGTGAATATGCACATTTAGCACTTTGAAAAAGTGTCTCTACTGGCTCCATAGAACGGCTGTAAGGGTTTGGGTTTTTTTGGTTTTTTTGGTACTGGGGATTGAACTCACAACCTCACACCTGCCAGGCAGGTGCTTAGGCCACTGAGTTAAATCCCCAGCCCTGTTTTTTCAGACAGGGTCTCACTGTGCAGTTCAAGCTGGCCTTGAACTCACTCTGTAGCCCAGGCTGGTCTTGAACTCACAGTGATCCTCCTGCCTCAGGCTCCCGAGTGCTGGGATTTAAGGCGAGCACCACCACCCCCAGCTTAAGAGTTTATCACCAAAAGCATCTACTATCTCCCATGCCAAAACCTGAAATAATCAAACTTTTGGTTTTTGTCAATATGATAGGTATTATCTCGTTATTATTTGAATTGGTACTCAAATATGGGCCTAGTGAAGTATCTTTATATATTTATTGGCCATTTTTATTTCTCCTTGGTTCACAGCCTCTTCAAAGTATTTTTCTGATAGAATCCACCTTAATTTTATTGCTGTTTAATTGCTTGTTTTTTTTATTATTATTATTATTATTTTTTGCGGCACCAGGGATTGAACTCACAACCTTGCACCTGCCAGACAGATGCTTAAGCCACTGAGCCAAACTCCCTGCCCTAGTTTTTTGAGGCAGGGTCGCACTATGTAGCTCAGGCAGGCCTTGTGCTTGCACTGTAGCCCAAGCCGGCCTCGAACTCACAATGCTCCTCCTACCTCGGCCGAGTGCTGGGATTAAAGGTGTGTGCCACCACACCCGGCTTTTGTTTTAGTTTTTTGAGACAGGGTCTCACTATGTAATTTAGGCTGGCCTCAAACTTGCAGTGATCCTTCTGCCTCAGCCTCCCAAATGCTGGCAATTTTGATAGTTTCAAAGCATTTTTTTTTCTTTGTTCATTGAAGAACTCAGCTCTTGTTTGTAACTTATATCCAATTATTTCGCCCATTTCTGTTCTACTTATCTTTGGAGTTGTATATGTTGCCATTTCTACTGTTCACAGAGTCAAATTTACCAATCTTTTATTGGTATTGATCTTTACTGGTATTTCATGCCACCTCACTTAAGATTAAAAATCCAAAGTTATCATCTGAGTTTTAATGTACAACCAACATACCAACTTGAACTAAAGAAAATTTCCTTCTGCCATGAATTGGACTCGGGTGCCAACTCTAAAACAATATGAGTGCACAGAATAATGAAAAGGAAGAGCTCTGTATCTGATTTCAACACGCACGTTTATTTGGCTCCATATTACTTCATGCAAAGTAAAAAACAAAAAAAGCAACAAACCAAAAACCTTTTTACAAAAAGGAGAAGTCTGCATACATGTTGAAACTTGAAACTGTAGTATGTACCCCAAAAGAGCATCTTACCTGTTAAGCTGCCCTGGAATATATAAAGGCAGTGGACATCACAGACAGCAGGAGGCAGAGGCATCAGTCCTTTAAAAAGTCCACAGAGGGCTGAAACCAACCAGCAGGCAGGAATACCCCACTCAAGGATGCCTGCGACAGGAATGCACCTTCCCTGCACCACTGACTGGGGTCCCGCGATCACAGCAGACCACAGAACTGTACCTCAGTCATCCCACAAAAACCACAATGATTTCACTCATGAGCTTGGCTTATAAATTTCAGAAAAAATTTTTTGAAATTTTATATACTACTACTTATTTTTTAACAGCTCTGGCAAAGTCAACTATTAAAACTATCAGATTGGAAGGATGGTAGCTGATTATATATCACCCAGAATTACTAGGCTCAGGTCTCTCAGCTGGGCAATTAAATCTCCTTCATCAATCCAAAAAACATTGTGATTACTTGATTTTGCCATGTATCCACATAAGTTTAAAAACAAAAGAAAATTACATAACTGATGGTGACTGAATTCTTGTAAAATGTGTCTAAATAGATGTTTCTTTCATTATTACTTACAACTAGCAAGACTTTTGTGTTCTCAGAATGTTTTAAACTCTGTACTGCAGGAATCACTATCTCCTAAGGCAGTGATGGTGAACCTTTCAGATCTTCCAATAATAATAAACATCCCGCTGTGGCACCTGTGCCGTCGGTTCACCACCACTGTCCTAAGAGGTAGTTTATGTGTTTTCACATAAACTACCTCTTGGTCAGCAGTAGTACAGTATCTGAATACAACTGTAATAGAAGTTAAAATTTAAGGTCCAACAAATTGATATTAAAATTTATAACCTGCATTTCAGGCCAATATTCAATTCATACAAAACATCTTTACTCAAAAGCAGAATGATTCCTTCCAACAGACTTCTTTAAAGTACAAAATAATTAATGTATCAGTTGTGCAATTTCCATGGAGACTGAAATTAGTCCAGCTTGATTAAGTCCTGGGCAACATAAACAATAATCAGGTGCTTTGCTAAAATAGTTTTGGCAATAGCATACAAAGATACAATTAGGGAAGACCGATTTATCGATTATTTGCAATAAAGCTGACTATCATTACTAAATAGTGTTTATTAAGTATTCAGGTTTCCAAACTTGGTGTTAATAACAATAACAGCAAATGTTTATTATTTATTTATTAAATATCAGTTATTCTAAGAACTGGCAACAATCCCTGAAGAACTATGACCAGTCCAATTTTACAGATAAGAAAATTAAGTAACTTAGCTAAGGCCACACATTAACAAATGAGAAAGGCTGAAATTTCAACCTAGAAAGTCTGGCTCCAAAAATAATATAGACATGATATTGACAAATATACGTAAGGACAATCCAACTCATTAACAGATATAGATTACAACAATCAAGTATTCCCAAAGTTATAAGCATTGTATCACTGACACTCCAGAGAGAATAAAATTATGAGCTCTGTGAGTTGTGGGAGAATAAAGGGTAGAGAGAACTTGAGTATCTTTAACTTAGGAGTGAAAGCTGGGTAGAAAAACCAAAATTGTAAAAACTTATTCAGTAGTACATTAAAAGTGAGTGGGAGGAGTATGTGAATGAATGATACCTAAGTATTCTTAAAATTAGCAATAAAATGATCAGATGAAAATACTAGTTTTTCTAGTAGAGGCAAGGTGATATTAAGAGGTGAAAAGCAACATACTATTCCAGGATATGTTTGCTGATGATTCTAAAAGAGAAGATGAGGCTTCATTTGATATCAGAAGCTAGCTGAGAACATAAGAATATGATAACAGATGCAACAAAAATGATAGAAGAGAAAATGACCTGGACTATGACCAAGTAAGACTATCATAAAGTCAAAGGATGTATATCTGTTGATGAAGTAAGATTAAAGGAATTTTACAAGATTAGGGACTCTGTCACAAAGAAGTCTACAATACAAAGTTAAAAAAAAAAAAAGCAAGCCTATGGCAGAGCAAAATATGATGGCATTGTTTAATTGAGCAGAAAATCAAGATTTAAGGTCCATGCAATGGGGACTTGGTTGAACTCACATTTGTGGAATTATGATGAAAATGGCTGCTCAGGTAGCCTATTCAAACTTTTCTTTGAAATTCTGCTGAGTAGCAGGGAAAGGAGAAAGCTATTCATATTGAAACTAGAATGTCTAAGACTTAATGTAGAAGTTGAAGTCAGTGAAAAATTAAAACTCAAAATATCATGGTGGGCTAGAGTTAAATCTTGAGACTCAAGAGTTAGAAAAGGCTTATAGTGGCAGTGCTTTAAAATTCAAATTGCCCTTATAGTCTCCAAAATAAAAACCAAAGTGGGAATGTAAACAGGTGAAAAAAATAGGTTATAAACAGTTGCTCTCAAATGGCAGTTCCCACTGAAAAATAATCTACACATGAACTGTGTGGCAGGACTCAAAAGCTACAACCAATGATGACAACCTCCAGGATTCTTCAAAACGGGGTCCAGCAAGATACCTTTTTTTTTTTTTTTTGTGGTACTGGGGATCGAACTCACAACCTCGTGCCTGCCAGGTCGGTGCTTAGGCCACTGAGCTAAATCCCCGGCCCTATTTTTTGAGACAGGGTCTCACTATGCAGTTCAGGCCAGCCTTGAACTCACTTTATAGCCCAGGTTGGTCTCGAACTCACGATGATCCTCCTGCCTCAGCCTTCCGAGTGCTGGAATTAAATGTGTGCACACCACACCCCGCTAGGATCTTTAAAGGATCTAAAATTTCTAAGACTGAAGATCAGAAATCATACTACCACAGAAAGTGACAATTTCTTATTTACTCTTAATTTCTGTATCAACAGATGAAAACTATTTTATGGCCAAGTTATAAAAGCCAACTCTATCTGCAGGGAAAAAACATTAAGTTAGGAGCCTTGAGTCACAAATAGCAGTATTCATGAGAAGGGTGGAGTTTAATCGTAAACTAGTGTTGAATGACTAATACGCTGTCTGCCTGAAGGTGGTAATGATTCTCCAGATTAAGAATGCCGTAGTTATACTTCAACCTCATGCTGGTGCTAGAGAAACATTCACACTGAGGCTGAACACACTGTGTAATTCTAGGGGACACCACAGTCACTGCATGATGACAATTCGCCACCTGAAGTTGCATGGTGACAATTTGCCAATCCAGACTCAGCCAGATTGACTCCAACAAACATCTTATATGTTTGAGCAAGGCCTTGTAGGATATGAGAAACATATACTCGTTGTCATCACTTTCTTCGACAGGGTCTTTCTATGTAGTTCAGGCTACCCTTGAACACATTACGTAGCCCATGCTGGTCTTGAACTCACAACCCTCCTGCCTTAGCTTCTCAAGTGCTAGTATTACAGGTATGTGTCACTATGCACAGCTGCCTCCACTGTCTTAATTCAAAATTGTTTAAAAGGCTCAAGAATTTTCTTGTTCAAATATTTATTAGAAAAAAATATTTTTTTCATACAATCCTGTTCCAGTTAATTTTCTTTTTAAGTGACTGAGTAGAACAAATTCCTGACAACAGTGCCAAAAACACCTGATGACTAATGAAACACACTCTGAAGCCACTAAAATGTGATCACTACCACAGAGAAGCTAAATTTCCATCTTGTTTCTGACTCAAAAAAAAAAAAAAAAAAAAAAAAGTCTAACATACTAATGACAGCAAAGATGAGTAATCTATGTCATTTCCAGAGTAATTCTGTGGTGAGCTCAGAAGAGATAAAAAAATTACTATCAATTATCAAACCAAACTCATACTCATTTCCAAAATGTTAAAATAAGATTTAGTACAACCAGAGAGTGGAGTTATCTGGTCCATTTCTTATTGTATTTTAGTATTTCCTAAAATTTTTCTATGAAATATTGAAAGGGTTCCATTGTCAGGAAGTTTGAAATGCGACAATTACTCACACTAGAACACTGCCATGCACGTTAACTAATTTAAGGCTCTAAAGAGTCCTGCAGTAAAGAAATCAGTTTTGTCCTACAGTTTTGAAACTCGTTTCCTATACTTATTTGATCACATAACCTGTTTTGGTTTGTTTGTGAAATATTAATGATAGGAGAAACAGTTTGGGAAATGCCACTGAAAGATCACCATGTGTACATAAATTATTTGTGAAGCATTAAAATACAACAACATCCAAACCTAAATCTTTGACAATTGCAGAATACCAAAGAAAACTAGTGTCTCAGGGTCAACAAATGTTGGCTGATAGCTTTACTTGGTAAAATGACAACTGAAATACTATTTCTATATATTTAGTAATGTCCCAGGGGAAAAAAGAAGACAAAAACCCTGTTTTAAAGGACTTGCTATGATTTAGCACATATTTCTTATAAAATGGGAAAAAAAACACACCAATGTCAATATTTGGGGCCAAAAGCATTTTTAAGTGCTCAGTAAGAACATTTCACAACTGCATTTTTTGTACTTATTCTTAAACTCATTTATCAGGAAACATCTAAAACTGACTGCAGAAGTTTGTAAGTTTAACAATAATCTTTCCTCATATTATTTACAGTCTGATTATCTACTCATACCCAAACAATGACACCTACTTAAAATTATTACAATACTTACCACATTACAAAAAGAATCCAAACCAATGCTATGTACATACTTAGTACACTCTGGATTAGACCAAGTAAAATTTAACAACAAGCTGAACAGCATTCTATAAAACAAAAACAAAAAGTCAGTTAGGCTAATTCTGTCTCTTTTTCTATGCTGTGGACTCACAGTGAGAAAGATAGTCTTGGAACTTGAGGACTGATGAAACCTGAAGTCTTATCTAAAAATTCTCTACACTTACCTTAATAAAAGTTCTTTGGGTAATTTTTTGTTAATTAGGCCTTCATCGCTGTTTGAGAAAACCTGAAAGAAAAAAAGAATGAAATTTGGTAACTGTTCTTTAATCAATACCAAAAAAAGTTACATGTTTTTCATTCTAGGCTAGAATAGCCTCAATTATTGTCTCACAGATATGATACAATTTCATGAATCCACCACACTCTAAAGTTGAAAGATAGAAAATATATTATACCATATCATCCTTGCATAAAAAAAGCCCTTTGTAGATTATACTGCATTGGAGGTTCCAGCCAAGGCAATTAGATAAGAAAAAGAAATGAAAGACATCCAGGTTAGAAAGGAATAAAACAACCTCTATTCATAGATGATATGATCTTGTACTGTACATGATACAGGCAATTCTAAAACTCCATAAAAATTCAATTAGAACTAATCAAGTTCAGCAAAGCTGCAGAATACAATATACAAACATATAATATATTCATACAAAAAGAAATATTTCCATACAAAAGTAATGAACATTCTACAAAGGAATTTAAGAAAACAATTCCACTTATAAAAATGCTGAAACGAATACCGTACTTAGGAAAAAATCTGACAAAAGTGCAAAATTTCCACATTGGAAAGTTAAGCAAAAATTATTGAGAGAAATTAAAGACAAATAAATTGAAAGACAAACACATTTGTGAATTGGAAGACTTAATAGTATAATGTTAGCAACACTTCCCCAAACTGAGCCATAGATTTAACATAATCCCTGTCAAAAACCCCAGCTGTCTTTTTACACAGATCTACAAGTTGATCCTAAAATTCATGTTGAAATGCAAGGGATCCAGAATAAAATCATACTGAAAAAAAAAAAAGTCAGAGGACCCAAACTTTCTGACTTCAAAATTTACTCTAAGGAGTGGTACTGTGGCATGTGCCTATAGTCTCAGCTACTTGAGAGGCTGAGACATGAGGACTGCTGGAGCCCAGGAGTCCAAGATCAACCAGGGCTACATACCAAGACCTCATCTGAAACAAAACAAAAATTTTACTACAAAACTACGAAACACTGGTATTGGCATAATGATCAATAGAGTACATGAACAGAACCAACAGTCCAGAAACAAACTCCTACATTTGTGGGCAACTGACTTGAACAGTGAAAGAATAGTCTTTTTCAAAACAAAATGGTGCCAGGATGGTGGGCAGTAGTGCATACTTGTGATCCCAGCCACTTGGGAGGCTGAGACAGGAGGGTCAGAAGTTCAAGGCCAGTCTAGGCAACTTAGCAAGACCCTATAGAGCTGGAAATGTAGCTCAGCACTCCATGAGTTCAACTCCCAGAAATACACACACACACACACACACACACACACACACAGGAGGAGGGGAGGGAGGAGGGAAGGAGAGGGGAGAGAAAGGAAGAAATCACCCCACGACTAGATAACCACATACAATTAACTTGCAACACTACCTCAACAATTACAAAAAACTCAAAATAGATTGGAGCTTTTTTGTAGCACTGAGCATTGAACACAAGGCCTTTGCACTGAGCTGCATCTCCAGTCTCAGTGTGTTGGATGAATTAATCTCAATCTTTTTCTAGTTCCCTAAGGTGTTACTGGTTTGATTATCTTTCTTCTTTTTTAATGCAAGCATTTACAACTATAAGTTTTCCTTCTGAACACTGCTTTTATAGAAGCCCATCAGTTTTGGTATGTGTGTTTTTATCTGCATTCAGCTCACAGTATTTTTTTGTTTGTTTGTTTCTTTTTGAGACAGGGTCTCGATATGCAGGTCAGGCTGGCCTTGGGCTCACTTTGTAGCCCAGGCTGGTCTTGAACTTGAAATGATTCTCCTGCCTCAGCCTCCTGAGTGGTGGGATTACAGGTGTGCACCACCACACCTGGCTTTAAAATGAACATTTCTAAAAATAAATTTAAAACCTAAAATATTGCTGGGTGTGGTGACACACGCCTTTAATCCCAGCACTCGAGAGGCTGAGGCAGGAGGATAGTTGTGAGTTTGAGACCAGCCTGGGCTACAAAGTGAATTCAAGGCCAGCTTGAACTGCATAGTGAGACCGTGTCTCAAAAAATGGGGCTGGGGATTTAGCTCAGTGGCCTAAGCACCCACCTGGCAGGCATGAGGTTGTGAGTTCAATCCCCAGTATCAAAAACAAAAAACAAACAAAAAAACCCCTAAAATATTAAATAACAAAAATGTAATGACAAGGAATAAACATTCCAACATATATTTTATTCCAAATGAAGTAAAATTCAAACAATTACTTGAATGAATTTTAAGAACTACAGTATAAAAATCTAAAAATTACAGAAAATCAATTTTTAAAAAATTTTCACCTTCCACATCTAAAAGACTACATAAAACACTGGTTTTGTGATTCACAAAAAAGCAGATGCCAATTCCTAAACATGAACTGGAGTGACAGAAGAACCTCTCAAAGTTGTAACATTCATGAGTATGAGCCCTGCTCTAAGCATGCCTTCTCTAATTTCTTTTTATTTCCACTGTGAAAGAGGAATGAAACTGGAGACAGCTTTTCATGCCTACTCTGTTCTACACCACCAAATCCAATGCCAGAAATAACAAAGTAAAAATCATTCAGAACTGCTCAAAACTTTTGAAGTCCAAATATGAAAACTAACTTCCTAACATACATTTGGCATTTATGTTGGAGAAAATACAATGATTATTATACACTATAGTACAATCCAATAATCACTTAAGCAGATTCTTAAATAAACTACCTGCTTTTGTGGTACCAGGGATCGAACTCACAACCTCGCACCTGTCAGGCAGGTGCTTTAAGCCACTGAGCCAAACTCCCAGTCCTACAAACTACCTGCTTTTGAACTCTGGCTCAGTTACCAGCTGAGGATGTGAAGGTGATCTGGCTGTTACATCTGCCACTCCACTGATGGCCAGGGTTGATTCGGCTCATCTGGCTGGCTAGGCAGGTGTCCCCTGCCTTCCTCACTGCTCCACGTGTGTCCCTCCTGAAGTCGCATGCTGGGTCAAAGCCCCAACAGAAGAGGACCATTTCCTCAGTCAAGGGTTTATGAGTAGCTGTGCTCCCCTGCTAGAACCTCCAAACAGGCTCTCAATTATCAGTTGAGTGACCTGGGCAAGTTACTACTTCACCCTTTCATGCCTTAAGAGTTTCCTCACTCTAAAACATAGAAATGATATCTTCTTCACAGGGCTATGACAGTCTAAGACACTCTTATTTTTTTGTTGTTGTTGAGGCAGATTATCTAACACTCGAAGTTACAGGAGGAATGGTTTATATTGACTCACAGTCTGCAGAGATTTTAGTTTATAATCAGCTGGCTCCAAGGCAGGGTGGCCTGGCAGACAAGCATCACAAAGGAAAAACAGTTTACGGTGGGCAGAAGGTAGCAAAGCAAGGGACCTTAGCAGCTTTTCCCAACCCCCTTTATATTCTATCTAGGCCACTGGGCTTAGGGTAGTGCCAAATCGGTGAACTCATTTAGTAATCACAAACCCAAACAAACAGGAAGATGGTAGAGTGGTGAGCAGCAGAAAAAGAACCTCTCTGAGATTTGGTGTTCAGACACTGGAATATAGAAACATGAGGAAGAGGAGGAGGGAAGTGGGCCCCCAAGACCCAGGAAGGATCTGAAGCAAGAACTGAAGCCCAGAGGGACAACAAAGACAGAAACTTCAATGAAGAAGAAAGAGGTGGCAGGCAGCATTTTCTCTCTGAGCCTGGACTCACTGCATGGAAGGGGCATAGGCTGTGTTTGATGCTATTGTTATTGCTAATTGCACCACATTAGCCCAAGTGACACAATTGTTCTAAGCAGTTGTCTTGCCTGGTATACCAAGACTGAGATTGTCTAAGGGTCACAGCAATCACACATCCTTAATCCCGGCATACTGTAGATCCAGCCACCTCTTTAAAAAGACACTTAGGAAAATGACTCATACATAAAACATACAAAATAAATAGTAACTGTCACTATTACACAGGAAGTATAAATAATGAAGACATTTTCATCAATAAACAAAACTCTAAAATCAATGTGCTAAGTCATTCATATCAACTGTTAAACTTTTAGATTCACACATTTAATGACGTGCACTGTAATCTAGAATACAATTTCAGATATTAAACACACAGCCTCTTCATCCTTCTCTCAAGCATCAATTTATTTCTCACTCCAGCTGAAGCCTATACATGTCTGTTATGGTTTATACATTATGTCCACTTGAGAAGTCTAGAAGTTTAATTAAGTAACTCAGCAGCTCTAGCAGTCCTGGGGTGTAGAGTACAAGCATGTACCTGTTCATTGTGTCAATTTGAGAAGGTCAGAAGTTTAACTGAGAGACTCAGCAGGGAGCCAGGGGTCTTACTTTGTAAACATCCTCATCCTGTGCAAAGGAAGGCAAGGAGATTTGTGAATGCTACACCCACCCTGCGGGGGGGGGGGGCAGTGTCCTGTATACGATATAAGGGAGAAAAAGAGGGTGCTCTAGCCCCCTTTCACTCTGGCTGCTTTTGCTCGCAGCTGCCTTAAAGTGTTGCCCCAGTGCCATGCCACCCTGCCTTGGAGCCAGCTGATTATGAACTGAAACCTCCAAAAATTGTAAACTAAATAAACCTTTCCTTCCCTAGTTTTGGGTGTCAGGCGTTTTGTCTCAGCAATGAGGGAAAAGTAACTAAGACAATGTCACTCAATCAATTTAACCCCTTCTATGAATTAAATTCCTATCCTCAAAAATATCTTCAAAAGCAAAATATTTCTAAATTCAGTAAAGCAACCATCAATACAAAAGTACAGTAAACCAGCTATGCAGGAGGCTGAGGCAGGAGGACCACAATTTGGAGCCCAACATGGGTAGCTTACCAACACCCTGTCAAAATTTAAAATTTAAAAAATGCCTGGGGATGTAGTTCAGTGGTAGGGTGACTTTGAGTTAGATTCCTAGTCCGAGGAGGAGGAGGAGGAGGAGGAGGAAGAGGAGCAGCAGCAGAAGTAGTACAGTGGAATGCTCTTGGTATGTAAAGTTCTAAAATTCACAAAAGGAAATCAAGCAGACTGTGGGTCAGGTCAGGAGAGGTGAAATTAAAAAAAAAAGAGAGAGAATGTGAGAATAGGAGGAAGATGAGATCTCAGAGAGCTGTGAAAATATGGATATTCTTTTTTTTCCCTTGCTCTAGTTCTAAGCATTTTTCTCACATATAACATAAAAATAAATCACTGTCAGACACCGTCACACATGGCTGTAATCTCAGCACTGGGGAGGCTGAGGCAAAAAGATCGCTGAGCTCAGGAGTTTGAGGCCAGGCCTGGGCAGCATAGTGAGACCATCAAATCAGAAAGGGGAAAAAAAATAAATAAACCACTGCAATATTTTCAATACTTGTATTTCTGCAATATTCACTTTATCAAATGCTTGCCAGTGCTATTAGTCACTTAAGGAAAAAAAAAAACTCAGTTAAAAGGAAACACAAAAAATAAAGGTGGTGTTACTGTTATTTGTGGGCTATGTTTTTCCGTTATCCACAGGCCATCCACTTGGAGATGTTTTTCTAGGGTCGGGGTGGGGGGAGACAGACACCCACCATTCTTCTGCTTTTTACTGAGAAAAAACAACAGTCAGAATGTGGTGGTGCACACCTGTTAGCCCAGCATTTTCGGAGGATAAGGTGCGAAGATCACAAATTTGAGCTCAGCCTGGGCAATGCAGGGAGGCCAGATCTTAAAATTTAAAAATTCTGGGGATGCAGTTCAGTGCTAAGGCCCTAGTTTTGACATCCGTACCAAAAAAACAGAAAAAGAAAAGAGAAAAGAAAGAAGACAGACCAGCCCAATCCAGTCAGGGTTCCAAATGTTTCAGTCTTTTCTTCAAAAGGCCACCTGCACTTTGGGAGTACTCTGCGTTTCCAACTCATCAGCACTTTAACCCTGCAGATAAGCTCATCGCGACCACGTGACTCACGGTTTAAAACAAACAAAAAGCCCATCCATCTCTTAAAAGTAGGCATTTCCCTGTTACCTCCTCAAATATTTCATATCAGGGTTGTTTCTCCAGAGGAAAGTCCAGTTCCTCTCCTCTTTCGCGGTCCCTGGAGGTCTCTGGAAAAATCCTATCTCTAGCAATCCCTTGAAGCGTGTCTATTCAAGCCAACATCTCAGTTCTAAGTCTTCAAGTGAGGCTCCCAGGACGAGCTTCCTGGAACCAGGTGGTACGCGCACGATCTCTCAAGTTAATCGAACAAAGGTAATGACTTAAGACGTTTAGAATGCACTAATCACGAAGGAACTAAATCCCTTAGGGAGGGTGCGGCACTCAGGAAAAAACCCTCCAGCTCAATGTCCCCAGTTTTCACAAATGGAGAAATGGCGGGGGGGCCCTCCAAAACTACAAATATAAAATTCCACAAGCTATAGAGAAAGCCTACCAGAATTATGCATTTGAAAGAAATACATAATGTGTTTTTAAATCTATACTTGCATTAAACAAGGCGAGGCACACCTAGAGTAAATAGGCATCTGTATGACATCCACATTTTTTTTTTTAGTCACACCCTCTCTGGATTGCTTCGCAGGCTCGCCAGGGCCGAAGAGCGTCACGCGGTCCAGCGACCCGCACGTCCCACCGCACGGACGTCGCGGCCGCCCCAGCAGGCGGGCGCTCAGGGCCCCGGACTCCCCTTCCCGGGCCGCCCCGCCCCGCCTCGCCCCGCCCCGCCCTGCCCTGCCCTGCCTTCCCTCAGGCCGCAGCCCGGCCACCCCGCGACCCCTGCGCTGTCCGCCGGACCCCAGGGGTCGGATGCCCAAGGACCTGGCCTGGCCGCGAAGGGCGAGGCTGCCAGGCCCAGGCGGGCCCCACACTCACCATGGCCGAAGAGCAGCTAGCGCGCCCACAACCCCTAGTCACACGGCGCCGGCGACGCCCGTTGTCCTGGTGACGCCAGCCCGGCGCCCCGCCCCGAGCTCAAGGTGGGCTCGGAGGAGGCCATTGGCGTCCGGAGAGCACGTGACCCCAGGGGCGGTGCCCTTTGCACCGCCCACCCCTCGGCCCCCACGCAGCTGCAGGCTGGACCTCTACGGGGTCGGTCTTCACTCTGGTCTCCTTGCTGCGCCTCACCTGGCAGGTGACTGGGGGCAGACCCGCCCAGCTGAAAGAGACATTCACGGGCTTTCCTTACTTAAGATACTCAGGGCGCTAGTAATACATGATTATTGAGGACGTTATTGATGACCAGTAACAAGGATTTTCGAAACTCTTTAAATACCAGCACCTGTGTAGCCACTGCTCCTATTCCAGTTTGCTTCCAAGCTTCCAGTGATACTGTACCCTCAAAAATGGAGGGTAACCATCCACAATATTTTGTGGTCTGCTTTTTTCAATTAAAAATTTTTATCATAAACCAGGTGCCGTGGTGTGCACCTGTAATCTCAGCTACTTGGGAGATTGAACCAGGTGGGTCTTTTGAGCCCAGCAGTTGAAAGCCAGTCTAAGCAACGTAAGGAAACCCTGACTCAAAACAAAACAAAATTATTATATTTGCATACCAGTTAGTGAAATAGGGTCATATATACGTGTGTATGTATCTCTAAATCACTGAATAACCAGTAATTTGTCGGTGGGGGAGGGCATTTAAGATCCAAGCCATAACATCCTCCCCCCAAAAACAAAAAACATACATGGAGAAATTTGCGCTTACTCTGAGGAAGAAAAAAAAAATCTAAATAATTTCTAGCTCAAGGAATCTAAGACCAAATACCTATCTTTTTTTCCCCCTGAAATCCATCTGTAGATTGCTTTTTGGAAAAATTTTCTTACCTTTTTAGCCACACTGCTTCAAATACATTTACAGTTAAATGAAAAACTGAAGCTGAAATAAGCAAACAAGTGTTTCCAAACCAACAGGTGGAAGGAGAGGCAGTGCTGACTCACCAGACTCACAGCCAAGTCAGGGCACCCTGTCTCACGGGGACCTCCTGCCCCCATCCTCCGGGCTGAAGTGCCCTGGAGGTTTTGTACCACCTTGCTGAGGTGGCACAACTTTTCAACTCATTTGTGTAAAATACCAAGAAACACAATTGCCAGGCCGTGTGATAAGAACTTGGCTTTTTTTTTTTTTCTTTTCCAAATCCATTTTATTTCAAGGATAAAAAGAAAGGAAGAGGAGGAGGAGGAGGGGAAGGAGAAGGAGGAGGAGGAACTTGTTTTGTTTTATAGGAAACTCCCGGATGGACAATCTTCCAAAGTGGCTGTAGCAGTTTGCATTCTTACCGGCAGTGAACAAGGTCTCCTTTGGCTCCGCATCTTCACCAGCATTTGGTGTTGTCAGTAGTTTGGATTTCAGCCATTCTAACGATCTGTCTTGGTATCTTGTTCTAATTCGCAATTCCCTACTGACATATGGTATTGAGTATCTTTTCATACACTTATTTGCCATCTGTATGTAGGTCTACTTGGGTGATTCAGGTCCTTTACCCATTATTTAATATTTGTTTTCTTATTGTTGAATTCCAAGAGCTTTACGGATACAAGGGCTTTATCAGATATGTTTTGCAAGTATATTCTCCCATTTTGTGGCTTGCCATTTCCTCTGTTTCGTTTGAGATACCCGGGATTGAACCAAGGGAAGCTCTACCACTGAGCTACACCCCCCCTTATTTATTTATTTATTTATTTAGAGACAGGATCCCAGTAAGTTGCCTGGGCCAGACTTGGACCTGCAGTCTGCCTGCCTCCGCCTTCTAAGTAGCTGAGATTACGGAGGTTTGCCACTATTCTTAGCTGTGACTCATTTTTTCTTTTCATTAAACTGCCTTTATTTTTACTATTTTTCCTTCCACATAAGTTACTTGTTTGGCTGTACTTTTTCTAGCTTGTCCTATTTAATTTCAATTATTTTGTTTTTTTACTTAATTTGTTAATGACCACAAATTTCCTACTAAGTAGTATACAGTTGACTCCCACGGTTTTCATAGGTATACTTTCATTGTTTAATTCTAAGTTGTTTTACTTCAGTTTTGAGTCCCCCTTTAAATCATGATTGATTCAAGTCTGCCTTTTAGTTTTCTAAACTATAACTTTTTTTGTCAGTTGTATGACTTTTATTGCACTGTGGTTAGAGAATATAGTCAATAGGGTACTGATTTTGTAAAGGATGTTGAAGCCAGGAATGATGGCACATTTGCTGGGAGACTGAGACAGGAGGACCCAAAATTCTGGGAGGCTGAGGCAGAAGGATCCCAACTGAGTTTGAGCTCAGTCTGAGAAATTTTGTGGCTTAGGGAGATCCCACCTCAAGATAAGAAATAAAGGCATGACCGTAGTCCCAGCACTCCAGAAGCTGAGGCAGGAAGATTGCCAAAAGTTTCAGGCCGGCATAGGCTGCGTGATGAGTTCAAGACCAGCTCAGAATATCCTGTCTCAAAAAATCAAAATAAGAAATAAAAAAGGGCTGGAGATATAGGTAAATGGAAATGCCTTGGGTTCAAGCCTCCAAAAATTAACATTAAAAAAACAAGAATGTCAAGAAGCATCCTTGAAGTCCTTATATGATTATTTTTGGGCAATGATGTCCTATTATGCAGCTTGGAGGGCACTAATATTTTATGTGACTGACACCACTCACAGCTGCACAGTATATTGGCATTGTGGCTATCCATGGTCGCTTTTCCTGACTTGAATGAATTTTTTGTGGGTTTGGAAAAATGTGCACGTCAGTTATTTTTATACTTCTCTAATTGTATTATCTATTAGGTCAAGCCTCTTCATTTAGCTACTCCAATGTGAAATCTTTACTTTTTTGCTTAATGATTATATTGATTTCTGAGAAAAGTGTTTTATAAAACTTCCACTAAAGTTGTCAATTTCCTTTGTATCCTTTGTCAGTTTTTGTATTATATAATATAAAGCTATAGTAGTCCTCTCTAGTCTGCTGTGAGTGCATTCCAAAATTCCCAATGCATACCTGAAACCATGAATTGTACCAAACCCATAAATAGTATGTTTTTTCTATACATACTTATCAATCATAATATATAAATTAAAGTGTAAGGTTAATAATAATTAATAAACAATTATAGCAATGTACTATAATAAAGTTATGTGAATATAGTCTCTCTCAAAATAGCTTGTTGTGTTGTACTCACTCTTCTTGTGATGACATAAGATAATATAATGCCTTCATGATGAGATGAAGTGACATAAATGATGTAGACATTGTAACAGCATTAGGCTGCTACGTAAGGGGTAATTGAATATAAGCACTGTGATAGCTGCTCTGATAACCAAGACTGCTAAGTGGGTGGGTAACATATACAGTGTGGATACATTGGACAAAGAAATGACTCAGATTCTGGGGCAGCATAAAGCAGCATAGCACATTTCATCAGACTATGCAAAACAGGCTGCAACTTAAAACTTTTGAATTATTTATTTCTGGAATTTCCTATTTAATCCTTTTGTGCTGAAACTGACCACAGGTAACTGAAACTGCAGAAACAGAACTGATAATCTGGAAATAAACCCAAAAATGTATGGTTAATCAATCTTCAGTAAGGCCAATCTTTTGAACAAATGGTGATGGAATAATTGGGTATCTAGATCCAAAAATACAACGGGTTATTATTAAGTAATAAGAAGGAGCGAAGTATGAAAACATACTTTAATAAGTGAATCTTGAAAATGTTGCGTCAAGTGAAAGAATCAAGTTACAAAAGCCCAATTATATTATCCCATTCGTGCAAAGGTTCAGAAATCTATAGAAACAGAGAATAGGTCCTGCACAGTATGTCTGAAATCACAGCACTCTGGGAGGCTGAGACAGGGATAGGCAAGTTCCAACCCAGCCCTGGTAGTTTAGCAATTTAGAGTGCCCCTGTCTCAAAAAATAGAAAGGGCTAGGGATGTATCTCTGTGCAAAGGCTCTGGGTTCAATCTTCCATACCCCACTGCATGACTCGCTTCCTGCATTTGATCCTGATTTAATCAATTTTACCTGAGCAATTACACTCATAATTTTATTGGCTGACCACAGCTCTGTCCCACCTCATGCCCACCTGCCTCGCTAGTTCTCCTTTTTCCCCACCTTGGACCTGTCATTCCTCATAGTTTTGCTCTATAAAAGTCCCTAGAAAGGACAGTCTTTGGCAACCCACTTAGGACCCCTTCTGTCTCTCTCTCAGACGGAAGCTTTCTTTCTCTCAATAAATATATTCTGCTTTAAAAAAAAACACTTTGCCAGATATCTTTTGTTAGTGTTGATCTGGTATACATCTCTCTATCCTGTTTTCAGTTTTTCTGTGTTTTGTTTTAGCTGTGCCCTATGGAAAGTTGGTTTTAGATGATTCATAGATCAATCAACAGATTTTTAAATATAAATATATATACATTATAGATAGAGACCCTATCTTTGAATAGATGTGTTTAATCTGTCAATAGAGATTTTGTTATATATACATATATGCATATGACACATATATGCAGTGGTTTTGTTTTTTTGTTTTTGTTTTTTTTGAGACAAGGACTCCCTGTGTAACCCAGGCTGACCTTGAATACCCTAAGTAGCCTCTGTCCTCCAAGTGTTGGGATTACAGGCAGCTATGTCTAATTTTAATATGACTTGCCCTGTCTTTGTATACATAATTTAAATCTGTGTACATTTATTATAAATGTATTGTCTTTGAACTTATTTATCCAAATTTATCATACAGACCCCATGCTGTATTTGGGGTTTTGTTTGTTTTTGTTTGTGAGGTAGGGTCTCACTGTGTAGTTCAGTTCAGGTTGACCTTGAATTCACTATGTAGCCCAGGCTGGTTTTGAATTCATGGTGATCCTCCTGTCTCAGCCTCCCAAGTGCTAGGATTACAGGCGTGCACCACCACACCTGGCTTTTGTGTATTTCTTAGTGGGTGTCTGATGCAGCCATGCCCTGCAGGGGAACAACGCACCCACACATTTACCCCCAACCAACTCTGTTCCTGTGGATCCCATGCCTTGGCCTGGCCACCCACCAACTCCAAACCAATTCTGTGTTTTTGTTTTCCCTTGGTACAGTGCAGCAGAGGCGCTGACAAACCAACCAAACTGATCATGGACAAGGCCTAGGCCCAGGACAGAATGTAAGTCTGGAGGATCAGCAGAGTCATGGAGAAATCACAAAATTATGAACCTGGTCTGCAGTGCCAGCCCCAGTAAAAGCCCACAGCCTATAAAAACAGCACAGGTTCACCTCAGGCTAGAGTTGGAGAAGAAACCTGGCTCAGTGCTCACCACATTGCCAGAGTGTTTAATCAGGAACTGTGTCAGGAAAGGGTTAATTATTTAATTTTCAGTCACAGAACAACTCCACTACAAGGTTTCCAGTCTTACCCTACACTGCAGGTGATTGAGTAAGAGGCAGCTGCAAGAGACAGCCAAAGGGTGCAAGCTAGACACAGACCCCCTGAGAAGTTTAAGCTAAGACTGGGAAGGACTTGAACCCTGCTTTCCAAGGCCCGGTGAGTGTGGCTTTCAGAGGCAGCTGGATCTGAAAGCGCTAGCATTAAGTAGTCTTCCTGAAGCCCCTGCCTGCAGCCTAACGTCCTGCGGAAACCAGTGGTCTAATTGCTTTCCCCATCTACCAAAATGAGCAAGGCGATGCCATCCATGGCTTTGATAGTTGCTACAGTCTGGGGTGTATGGACAAAGGGGACTTAGGGCTCAGAGGATACCTCACAACTCCCTCTAAAGGAAGGCAGAGAAAATTGTGATCCCCTGAATTCCAAGACTATAGAAAGAAACCACTCATTCAAAAATACAGAGAAAACTGACACCACTCACTGAAAAGTACAGAGAAAACCAGAACCACTCATTGAAAAATACAGAGAAACTGAGCAGGGTGAATCATGCCTGTAATCTCAGCACTCAAGAGGCTGAGGCAAGAAGACTGCTGCAAGTTTAAGGCCAGCCTGGGCTACGTAGTGAGTTCAAGGCCAATCTGGAATACACACTAGAAAAAAAGAAAATAATTTTTTATTATCTCAACTTTTTTTTTTTTTTTTTCGTTTTTTGGTCTTCTTTTTGGGAGGAGTATTTCTTCCCCACTGTTTGATTGAACAAGTTATTTGTCTCATTTTTCTATCTTCTGTTTGAAAGATTCACATGTTTTGTTTCTGAACTTTCAATGATAGTATTTATTTATTTATTTATTTATTTATTTTTGGTATCAGGGATCAAACTCATGACCTCGTGCTTGCCAGGCAGGGGCTTATGCTGCTGAGCTAAATCCCTGGGGCTTATTTATTTATGTTTAAGACAGGGTCTTATTCTGTGGTCCACATTGGCCTTGAACATGCTATGTAGGCCAGGCTTGCTTCAAATACATGAATCTCCTGCTTCAGCTTCCCAAGTACTAAGATTGCAGATATGTAACCAATCTTAAAACTTTTTTTATACAAATAATTTTTATTTTAAACAGAAAAAAAGTAAGTCATAGAAAGTAAAACAGAATTTCACAACAGGCCAATTGGAGAGTAACAATGATCAACACATTGCATATTGTTATATTCACAGTAGTTGTTTAGAGTATAAGATACAGACGTGGAACATTGTTCAGAAAATTATTAGCACAAAACTTTCCCCTCAATTTTAAGATAATTATGCAAATGTATTTTTCTGTTAGGCAATTCACTGGTCACTATAGCTTTCTTCCAAACAAAACAAGACCTTTAGTATGCTTTTTCTTTCTTTATAGCCTTAACTATTAGCCTATATATTTTTTTATTTTTCTTTTGTTCTGTGCCTCATGCATGCGAAACTCTCTATCACTGAGCTGCATCCCTAGCCCCTTTTAAAAAATTATTCTGCCTCATGCTACATCCCTACCCCCTTTTAAAAAATTATTCTGCCTCATTCTTACTCTCTTTATTGCACTTAAATTATGGTATGCCATATATTCACATTTTAGTATCTTCTGGTCTTTTTTCTCCTTTTTATCTCTTTATGCTTCATTCTAGATATTTTCTTACAACAAATTTCAAATCATTAAATCTCACCTTAGCCATGCCTAATTTGCTCTTTCAAATATCCATTGAGTTTTCAAATTCAGTTATAATTTTAATTGACTGTTCTTTTTTAAGTAGTGTCTAGTTCTGTGCCGCAGTTTTCAGAACATATGAATAGAGTCATTTTAGAGTCTGTCTCTGGGTGCTCAAATATCTATCTTCTCTGTCAGTCTCTCTCATTTGTTTGTTTGTTTGTTTATTTTTGAGACTGCATCTTGCTATGTAGTTCAGACTGGCCCTGAACTCACTGAGTAGCCCAGCTGGCCTCAAACTGATAGCAATCCTCCTGCCTCAGTCTCCCAAGTGCTGGGATTATAAATATGTGCCACCACATCCAGCTCTCTCTTTTTTTGAGACATGCTTTCACTATGTAATTCAGGTGGATTTGAACTCTCTATGTGGTCCAGGCTGGCCTTGAAGTGGTACTAAGCCTCCTGCTTCAGCTTCCTAAGTGCTGGGATTACAGGACTGTGCCGCCACAACTAGCCTCCTCTCTCTCTCTCTCTCTCTCTCTCTCTCTCTCTCTCTCTCTCTCTCTCTTTTAAATCAGTTGTTTCTACTACTTTTCATTTTCTTTCCTGTATGCCTGTTTTGCCTTCGTTCTTAAACTGTTATATATTTGCAAATTATAAAATAACTTGCCCAGTATGATGCATTTTTCCTCTGGAGAAGATCTGTATTTTAGTGGGCATTTGTGTACTCATTATTAATGTGGAACATTGAGATTCCAACAAAACAAGGAAAACTTAATCAGGGAATACCTGTTCTTGGTTGAACCTTGTCACTTTCCTGAACCTTTAACCTAACAAGGCCATCAAAAAGAACCATTCATTTTCAGATCCTCTCAAAAGTGCCCTCTAAATGAACAAGTAATTCTAGGTGGAAAAAAAAATCTTAAGCACTAAGATCATCTCTCTCAGCCTCTTCCCTTCCCTGCATTCTAGTGCAGTTATTATTCACTATGTTAATTCTTCCTCCTCCACTTCTTTCTCCTCCTCCTCTTCCCTCTTTCTCTTCTTCTTTCTCTTCTCCTCCCCCTCCTCCTGTTCCTCCTCCTCCTTCTTCTTTGCTGAGAATTAAGCTGTTATGCCTTTATGTAAACATAGTCACATTTTGTGCACATTTTGAAGTTATCCTCATCTTCACAGATTTTATTTATTTAATCTATTTATTTATTTATTTTTGCAGTGCTAAGTACAGAAATTTAGGCCTTACACATGTTAGTTAAGTGCTCTACCCTAAGCTACATTCCCAGCCCTGTGAATGATCTAATTTATTTCACAATTAGCAGACATAGAAATTCCTCTAAGTTTTTTCAATTTATTTCTTACAAATATGGATATATAGAGATAGAGAGAAATATAGACAGATAAGTAGACACTAGACAGTACTTTCTAAAGGATATTTTGTTTCTTATTTAAGCGTTATCACAATATACCACACGTATTTCTTAACAATGTGTCTTCAATGTCTAAATCTGAACATATAAATCTACATCAGTCTTTTAAAAATTATACTCAGTAAACTCATAGGGGGGACAACTCTGGCAGGGTAAGGATTTAGCTTTGATAAGACTGTTGATAAAAGACTACTTTGGCTTCCACAGAACTTTTTTTTTACAAGGTGAATGGATTCATTTTGACTCATGTAATTAGAAAACTGAGCAATGCAAAACTGGGCGTGGTGGCGCACGCCTTTAATCCCAGCACT